>JZKD02S2356323.1:169348-182389 GCA_000966675.3 Picea glauca | reverse complement strand
AGAAGTGGATAGAAGATCAAGAAAAGGACTTCGCTGAAGCCCAGAACAAGAACCCTAATCTTAGTACAGAGGATTGGTTGGGAAGATATATCTTTACTGATATACACGAGATTTTATTTGGAGGAATTCATCAGGATCTATACGAGTGGCTAGCTAGGTTAGCAGACACACAATTTGAGATCAGATCTAGACCACCTATGGTTTGGACGTCGGCGTTGATCAAGAAGATAAACAGAGTTGATAACGTCGTGTCAAGAGCCGTAGATCACTGGTTTGATAGCACCATTGGAGGGTACATCACTGAGTTTGTTGTTGACAGAGTAGAGTCATATAGCCAAGCCGAGAGGTATTTCTTTAAGGGATCTAGAGGAAAATTTTTACACTTTTTGAAGTTGAAGATCAAGATGCTATTGCATGAGAAGAACATCTTGAAGATACAATAGTTGTTCGGATTGGAAAAGGCTAATGTTCAAGAACTCAGACAACGACAACGAAATAGAGGCTAGACATATGCGCAGTGGGAGAGTGTTCAGAGAAGTTCCTGTTGTGAACCTGTTTAAGCTGAACTACAGGGACAAGGGTTTCTACAGTGGAGAAGAGGCAGACTTGGTAGATGAAGAGCATTCAAAATCCACTAGGGCAGAGGAAGGGGAAGATGAAGAACCTCACCGGGAAGAGCCTGAAACTTTAGGAACCATGCCAATTGTTGAAGTAAGTACTATTATTCCTCATATTTTTTAAGCAACATTAAGAAATTAGAGTAATTAGAGTCACCAGAGTGCTTAGAGCATTGTCACTAGCAGTCCACCACACACTCAGTCAGGAAAACTAGGAAGATCTATGGCAGATGAGATGAGGTTACCCACCTTTAGAGGAGATGGATCTAAAGATCCTGATCAACACTGGTTTCTATGTGAAGCTGTTTTGAGTATTAAGAATAACACCGACGAAGATGTCAAACGAGCTCAAGTCAATACTATCCTAAGAGATCGTGCACTGAGCTGGTACATGAAATTTGTCCATGGAGCTGCACCTAAACCACTGAATGTAATTAAGATCGTGCTAATTGCCAAATTCAAGAAACCTAAGTCAGAGTCACAGTGCATTACAAAACTAAAATAAATCAAGCAAAGAATAGCTGAACCTGTGTTAGAGTTTGATTAGAGATTTAAGACCTTGACATGCCATTTGAGTTTTCAGATCCTAGATGAGCAGAACAAGGAATGGTTCATTGCTGCCCTCTTACCACACATCAGAGTTCCTCTGATGCAACAGAAGATTTCTTTGCAGGCTGAGGCACTGAAGATCGCCATGAAGTTAGAATCATCCCCGATGGGAGAATCTAGCTCAGGTATGAGTCAAATATTGAGTTAGCTAACTATCTTATCTCTACAGGTCGAAGATATGAAGAAAGACAAGGGAAAAGATAAAAGAGAAGACATCTGGTGTATTAGATGCAAATCAAAAGGCCATGACAAGGAGCACTGTCCCCTATTTCATGAATACTTGGCATCTGGAGCTCTGATTCCTTTGAAGCAAGTTACCCTACCCTGGTGCGAGGTATGTAGAAATAGACATCACACTGGTGAATGCTATTACATGCAAAAATATGTGCAGACACCCACAAATATGTATTTCACATTGTTGGGACTCAGAAATGTCATATTTTCATCCACCTTTCCCTTCATCATTCTTCACATTTCATCGCCCCATTAACCTTTCATAATACCATTTTCATAATTAAATATGGGTTTAACCTTATTATTTTCCAAATCATTTATTTTAGTATTAAAAGGGAATTTGTGATTAAATATTAGAAAATTGACATGTTTTCATATATATCTCAAAAATGTGTGAGCTTTGTCATGTGTAGGAATATGTGAAGGATCCACTCAAAAAGACTTCTCGAATACTTCCTCCACCATTTCAAGATTTGAGGAGATAATTCAAGCCTATTATAAGGAGAAGATCATGGAGATTTGGTTGTCATATCTTATCCAAGATATATGAGAGATATGTGTGAGGATTTGAAGGGATAATATTTTGTAATAATGGGAAATTGGTTGAGAGAAAAGTGGATCTGTAATTATGAGATGCTTATCTTCTTTTCAAATCTCTCATGTATAAAAGAGAGTGCCCTCTCTTCATGAGAGGGGGAAAATTATTATGATGTAGATGAGAGAATTGTTATGATGTAGATTTGATTCATGAAAATAATCTTTTTGTAAAGCTATTTTGTTGAAGATTAATGCAAGCTTGAATTCAGTGATCTTGTGTCTCTTAGAAGTTAGCATCTGCTGATCTAAAGCTTCCATGTTGGCATTGAAAAGGGCCACCGATCCAGCTTGGTAAGCTCATTGTAAATTGTTAGTGTAGATTTTCATTTTATGTACTTGTTATTTTGATTTCATGTTATTTCGCTTTGATTTCACTATTCGAATTTGTTGCAAAGTGAGGAATGTAGGGATAGTTGGATCTCCATATTTCACCATACATGAGCTTTAATGGAGCATCCCACTACACTTAGTTTTCTTTTCCAGAATTGATTAGGTTACACCTTTCTAACACATGCACAATCAAGACCTCCATCTCTCACCCTACGTGAACCTATAATGGAATGTTGTGAATGCGCAAAGTGTTAATTGTTGTTAGTTTAGTTGCTCTAGGAGATAGAATCAAAGTTTAGCTTTTCCCTTCATAAGCCATCAATGAACAGGTCCATCACCTGAGCAAGAGATTTTACTTGTTTATGAGTTTTTCTTTCCAGCTTTTGAATTGTGTGAAGATTGTTATTTTTAAAAGTGTGTTGGTTTCTAAATGGTTTTATTATCTAAGCTATACTAAACAGACATATGAACCTATCTATTATCGGCACATATAGTGCATCAAATCTACTGATTACGAATCCTGGTTGATAATTATGTTTGGTAATATATTATGCATATAATTGCACCAACACACATTTTGAAAGTTGGTGGGGCATGATGATAGGGATTGTAGGGATTATGAACTCATGCATGAAAGGTCAAGGGATATATACAAAATTCAAGGCGAAGTACAACAAGAAGGAAGCAATACGTAGTATAATTCCCCAGGAAGAGGAAACTTCAACCCTCACGGTGGATTTTGAGGAAGAGGAAGAGGAGCAGGTATGGGTTGAGGTCGAGGTCAGATCATTTTTTATAACTGCACACAACCAAGACACTTGGCAAGCGACTGTCAGAACCATTGTACCACTTGCAGCTACTGCAACGCATTCGAGCATGTTATCGACGAATGTCCAACATTGTTGGCTAAACTTCAGGAGAGACGAGGAGGAAACCAAAAAATACAACTAATCAAAGCAGAACCTCATGGAGTAGATCCTAGAGTCACCGTTATTACTAGAGGAGGTGCTGTTACAGGAGAAGACATAGTGACTCCAGAGAAGGACACCGAAGGATCAGGAATCAGAAAAGTTGTAGAGAAGACATAAGAGTTTGATCCAAGGAAAGAGAAGCAAACATTTGAGGAAGCAAGAAAAGAATTCAGAAGAGATCAAGCTTCTTCATCAAAGGGTCAACCAGAAGTAAGAGAATGTGGAATGCCTCTGGAATTTGATCAGTCTGCTTCACCCGGAGATGGAAAAGAGGTGAGTAAACTTGTCAGTTTCTTGTATACGTTTATTGAGTTGATTAAAGATGAAAAATCCATACAAGAACTTCAAAATTTGGCCAGACAGTATGAGATAGGAAGGGTAGATCCTTTGCTGAATAAAGCAGTACATCAACTATCTAAGAAGAGAAGGAAAAATAAAGAACTACACCTTAATGCTCAGATTGGAGATTATGATATAGATTATGTGGTCCTCGAGTTAGGGTCGGAGGTTAATGTCATGATGAACCAGACCTGGACATCGATGGGAAAAACTAAGTTGATGTATTCCCCTATTAGGATTAGGATGGCTAATCAATAAGCTGTAAGCCCCTTTGGAAGGTTGGAACATGTCCCTGTGGTAAGGACGTTTGCAAACTTCGAGGTGATTGAGATAGTTGATGATAGTTGCCCTTATCCCGCACTGTTAGGAATTGACTGGGCTTTCAACAATTCTACTTTTGTTGACTTGAAGAAGAGAAGAATGACATTCGAAGGTGATGGCATTAGGGTCATCACACCTTTGGATCTTGATGAAGGTCGAAGATACACAAAACCCATCAAAGAAGAAGATCGCGCATATGAACTCGAGAATATATATAAATTGACAACAAGACAGCAGGATTACATTAATCGTACAACAGATGGGATTTTGAGCTGGAAAAGTGACAACGCATGTTCATCAGACTCAGAGGAAGCACTGGAGAACTGCCAGAACAAAATGTATGAAGTATCTACACAGAGATGCATCGGATTGACCAGAGAAGTTCGCTGGATCGGAACAGAAGTAAGTAACTTGCCCACGTTTGATGGCTTAAATCACTTAGAAACTTTCTTATTGGAATTTGAAGAAATTGTACCAGTGTAATAGAGGTTGTTGGAATTGGATGAGGACTTGAAAGAAACTCCAACAAGATGGTGGGGAACACATAAGAAGAACATTGCAAAATGGGTGCAATGTCGCACTTTGATGACAATGTAATTTTCAGACAACATCGAAGGATGCGAAGTTAGATACACAGGTCAACGCTGCTCGAAAGACCACATGTGAAGTTGCGAGGAAGTCTAGAGCAACATTCCTCAAGAGTAGTGGGTGCATAAATTTATTAACACTATGGACACGATGCCTATTAATTGGTATCTACAAGAAGAACTGCGCCTCACCACTGCAGATTGGTACGGTATGACTTAGAAATTTGTAGCCACATTTTTATTTGAAAGTCAGTATCCAACAGTAGATCAATCATTACAGGTTGTAAGACAGAAAGTGTTCGAGGAGGCACCTAACCTCCCTTTGGAGTAAGAAGATGATGAATGGATTGTGCCTCTTCAGAAATTGCAAGGCTGTTACAATATCAATGCTGATGAAGACGATGATCCTAGGAAGGTGAACATCACCAAAACAGAAGGCCAAAGAGACATATAAGGACCAGGAATTGAGCTACCTTTCATTGGATAACCAATTAAAATAAAAAAATTCAATGTTGGAACAGAGAAAACACCGAAACTTGCAAATGTTGGAGATTATTGGGATGCTGCCACTATTGAAAAGATCACAGAGTTACTGCATGAATATCAGGATTTGTTTCCAACCAAGTTCACTGATATGAAGGGCATTAAAGGACCCATGGGAGAGATGAGGATCCCTTTGAAACCAGATGCAAGGCCAGTCAAGCAGAGACCCTACAGACTGAATCCTAAGTATAAGGAGAAAGTCAAGATTGAGCTTGACAGAATGTTAGAAGCAGGAATCATAGAACTTGTTGAAGAGTCGGAGTGGATTAGCCCTATGGTGGTCCAAGATAAGAAGACAAGAGAGATCAGGATCTGTGTAGATCTTAGGAAGCTGAATTATGCCTTCTTGCATGACCCATTCCCTACGCCATTCACTGACGAAGTGTTCGACAATGTAGGAGGACAGGAGGTATATTCTTTTACAGATGGATTTTCAGGATACCATTAGATCCAAATTGCCAAGGAAGATTACCATAAGACCACATTTGCAACAGAATGGGGATCCTGCTAGTGTAAAGTAATGCCGTTTGGATTGAAGAATGCCCCAACCATCTTTTCCAGTGTGGTGGTCGAAGCGTTCAAGGAGTTTTTACATAAATTCCTGGAAACATATTTTGATGATTGGACTGTTTTTAGCTTATTACAAAATCATATTGAATGTTTAAGACTAATGTTGGATAAGTGCAGGAAGTGTCAGATAGCCTTGAACCTGAAGAAGTACATCTTCTTTTCACCCTTTGGAGTGTTGTTAGGTCATATTATCTGTAAGCAGGGACTGCTGGTCGACCCATCTAGGATTTCCATTATAGTTGATCTTCCCCCTCCTACTTTAGTCAAATAGCTGCACACTACACTGGGACACACTAGATACTACATGAAGTTCATTGAAGGCTATGCACAAATTACAACACCCATGGAGAAGCTATTAATGAAAGATTGCCAGTTTCAATGGACAGAAGAATGCTAGCAGAGCTTCGACACACTGAAACAAAAAATGGTTACTGCGCCTATCCTGGTTTTTCCAGATTGGAGCAAGGAATTCCATGTGCATGTCGATGCATCTTCTATTGCTTTAGGAGTTGTATTAGCACAACCGAGAGCTGGAGACATTGACCACCCATTAGCCTTTGCTAGCAGAAAGCTATCAATAGCTGAGATTAATTACACCACCACTGAGAGAGAAGGGTTAGCCATGGTGTATGCACTGTAAAAGTTTCACCACTACTTGTTCGGAGGACAATTTAAAATGTTTACTGATCACTCTGTGTTGAAATACCTAGTCAACAAGCCAATGTTAGGGGGAAGAATATGCAGATGGATTCTGCTATTTCAGGAATATGATTTCGAGATCGTGGTTAAGCCAAGAAGAATGAACAAAGGTCCTGACCACTTGTCGAGGTTGGAACATGGAGAAGAGACTAATATCTTGCAGGATACACTACCGGATGCATAGTTGCTGGCCATTAGAAAAATTGATGATCACTTCACGTAGATAGTCCAGTTCCTGTCAACAGGAATGACACCTAGTGAATATACAATCACCCAGAACAAACAGTTGGTAGTGCGCGCTGCATATTTTTCACTTATAGCTGGACAACTATACAAGATGGGACCTGAGGAGATATTGAGGAGGTGTGTTATGGAAGCAGAGAGACCATTGATCCTCACAGAAGCACATGAAGGCATCACAGGAGGACACTATGTAGGGAAAGAAACAACGCAAAAGATTCTTAGGGCTGGCCTTTGGTGGCCTACCTTACACAAAGATGCTAAGGAATACTATAATGCCTGTGATGCATGCCAAAGAGTTGGGAAACCGTCCAGAAGAGATGAAATGCCTTTAGCACCATAGCTGACCCTACAAGCATTTGAGAAATGGGCCATTGATTTCATGGGACCTATCAACCCACCAAGAAAGCGCACAGGAGCTAGATACATAATCACTACAACATAGTATTTGACCAGATGGGTAGAAGCAAGAGAAGTTAAGGACTGTAGTCCAACTACAACCACGCGCTTCATATTTGATTGTATCATAACCAGGTTTGGATGCCCAAAGATCCTTATGAGCGATCAAGGCACACATTTTATTAACAAGACTATTGAAGCCTTGACTTAGGAATTTGAAGTTCACCATCAGAAGAGCATGCCCTACCATTCACAAGAGAATGGGACAGTTGAAGCATTCAATAATATCTTGGAGACAATGCTGACAAATATATGCAGTGTGAACAGGGATGACTGGGATTTGAGAGTACCAGCAGTTTTATGGGCCTGTAGAACCACTTGCAAGAAGTTGACCATGCAAACCCCCTTTAAGTTGGTCTAAGGTCTAGAAGAAGTTGTACCCATGGAATATTTGGTTCCTAGTCTGAGAATTGCAGCCTTTATAGATATGGATGACACTGGCACTGTGCAAGAGAGGCTTGCACAATTGGTTGAACTAGAAGAATACAGATTTATTGCAGAATTTCATCAGTAGGTACAGAAGGAAAGAGAAAAGGCCTACCATGAAAAACACATCAAGAAGAAGGCATTTCATCAAGGCGATTTGGTATTGGTATATGACAATAATTTCATGAAGCATCCAGGAAAGTTTAGAACACATTGGCTTGGACCATATGAGGTTGCCTATGTTACAAAAGGAGGAGCTGCGCAGTTGAAGACTTTGACTAGAGAATGGACGAAAGGTTTGGTGAATGAAAGACGATTGAAATTGTATTATGAAAATCAACTGCCTTGCATCTCTCAGTAAAAGCATAAGGAAAAGGTTCTAGGTACCAGGTGCAGTTGAAACTGGGCACCAGACAAATAAAAGACAGTTTGCACACAGAAGGAAGGGACAGAGCAGAAAAGAACAGGCTTCCCTACACAGTCTAAAGTTGAAGTGAAACAAAAATTTCAGACTTGAAGTGGCTTGGGACAAGTCACAGGTGAGTGTTGGGAGCCTGTTGGCCCTTGGTTATGGAAGTAAGCAAAGATCAAGGAAGAAAAGGTAAAATGCGAACTGCGTGGAAGACAAAGTGACTGATACTGGGTCAAAGTGAGCAAAAGAGTAGAAAAGAAGCGAAGTAAGAGAAAGCAAGCTGCTGGATGAGGAGATCGAGGATGACAGATCAAAAAGGAAGATGGATCATGGACAACTTAGCAATCAAAATAAGATGTCAATGAATGCTTTGGAGCACCTCGCGAGGAATAAGGAAAGACAGGCTGGCGAAGCCCTGAAAACGCAGGTCAAGTTGACCTAGGGTTTTTAACACCTAGGGTTTTGGTATTTAGTGTTTTGACACCTAGGTCTTGGCCTAAGGTTATCGTTGAGCTATTGTAATGTATAAATAAATGTCAAGAGGACCTAGGTTGGGTTGGTATGAAGTTATTGTTACTATTGTATGTAGAAGAGAGATCATTGTGTGAGCAAGAGATTATGGTTGTGTGAGAGAGAAGTGTTGAGTGTGAGAGCCTTCTGGTATTGTAAGATATTCAACTGGGTGTGAAGATTGACCTTGTAGCTGGGTGCATAGGGAAGGAGGACAGAGAGAAGAAAGAATATCTGCTAGCTAAGAGTGCAGATAAGGACTATATGCTTTCATCTTAATATATTATAAAGCACAGTTCTGTGGACGTAGCCCTAGAGAGAGGGTGAATCGCATATATCTTGAATTATGTGTGATTGATGCTGTGTTCTTTGTCATTTGATATGCTTCTATTGTGATATTGTGTTAGATCTGAGATATAAATTCCACAGTAGGTTTAAGGAAGATAAATAATAACTAGGTGGTTGTGTGTTGTTGTTGTGAATCCACTCTGCATTTCCTCTGGTTGTAGACACCTGTGTCCTGCAACCCCCTATAGATACTTTAGGTGAGAATGCATCTGCTTCACAGGTGTTGTCGAAAGGTCCAGTAGTTAGGGCTTGTTGGTGCACTGTTAGAGCTGAACCCTGGGTCTGCCCCTGTGCCAACAGGTGGCAGTAAAGAAGACGAAAAACTCTACAAATGTGTACAAAGAGAAACCTAAGGTAGGGGGGCTATACTTAGGCATAAAAGTTCTTCAAGTACAACTCGTTGACAGGTTCTTTGAGAGGGACGCCTTCTGGAGAGGCCAAGATGTAGGCACCTTTAGTGAGGCAATGTTGGATGATGAAGGGGCCATGCCATAATGACTCGAATTCCCCATGGTCGAGAGTGTCGTGGGCGATATCATAGGATAACACAAGATCACCTTCCTTAAATGAGAAAAGGTTGACATGGCGGTTGAAGGTGGCTTTGGATCATTTTTTATTGCCTCTTTGTGATGCAATGAAGATCGACGGTCTTCATCAAGAGACTCTAAGGTCAGTAGGTGCTGCTCCATTGGAGCAGTGTCAGGTAAGAGCTCTATGGCAGTGCGTAATGTGGGGATTTAACACTCAATAGGGAGTGTGTATTCGATCCCGTGGACGAGGTGGAACGATGTAAAAATGGTGGAAATTTTGACTGTTGTGCGATAGGACTATAAAACTGAAATCACCATATGATGCAAATTGGTCTTATGTTTGTTAACGATGCATTGGAGCATGGTTTTGAGGACTTTATTGACATCCTCGACCTGTCCATTGGACTGAGGGTAGTATGGGGAGGAAAACTCATGGGTGAAGCCTAACTTTGAGGATATTTCCGCAAAGATATCGTTCTCAAAGTGTTTACCATGATCAGAAACTAAATGTTGTAGGACTCTGAACTGGGTAATGACATGGTTAAAGAAAAAATGTGTTGTTGTGTCAACAATGTTGTTAAATGTGGGCATGGCTTCAACCCATTTGGTAAAATAATATACTACCACCATGATGTACTTGTGTCCATTACTGGATGGAGGATTGCAATTCATGAAATCAATGCCCCATTTACAAAAGGGGTTGACCATGATGACTGGGTGTAGAAGAGTTGGCGGAGCTCGTGCTTTGTTTGCATAAAGCTGGAATTTATTGCATCACTTGACAACATGGATGCAATCATGAAACAAAGTGGGCTAGAAGTATCCCTCTCGAATGATTTTTTGGGTGGTAGACGTACTCGTGAGGTGACCACCGCAAGTGCCGCTGTGGCAATCATTCAAGACTCTGTCGACTTCATCGATGGTAAGACATCGCTGAAGGATGGTATCAACCCCGTGTTGATAGAGAATATCTCCGATGAGGAGGTATCCAGGAGCTTGATGGCGAATCCGTCGAAGGTCATATCGAGAGAGGTGAGACTCAAAATTTTGTGTACAAAGGTAGACGAGAAGGTCGTCGTAGTAGGGATCGTCTTAGGAGATGAAGAAGAGGTGTTCATCGGTGAAATACTTGTTGATAGGGGAAGCTTTGGCTTCAGAGGGGAAAGCCGTATTGAGTTCGGCTAGGAAAAAAGATTTCTTTCTTTTGGGAGTAGAGAACTCTATATTGTATTCCTGAAGGATAACGATCCATCGAGAAAATTTGTCATTGATTTGCTGTCGATTGAGAAAGTACTACTTGGGGTTGGAATCTGCTATGACTTTGGTAGTTCGAAGTAGAATGTGATGCCACATTTTTTGGACTGCGAGGACAACTGCTAACACGAGTTTTTCATCATGGTTATAATTTAAGGGTGGTCCTGAAAGGTTTTTACTAATGTAGTAAATCACATGTTCATGCCCATCATCCCCTAATTGGATGAGGACTCTTGTGACTGAAACAACATAGGCTGATAAGTAGAGGATGTAATCGTGATCATAGTTTGGGGGACTAATCAAAGGGGCAGTGTATAGGGTGGATTTTAAATCATCAAAATTTGTTTGAGCATGTTCGTCCCATCAAAATGGGAGGTCATGGCACAATAAGTGGAGAAAACCATGTGTGCAAGTGGCGTAATCTAGGACAAAGTGACGTAAAAAGTTGGCTTTGGCTTTGTAGTTGGTGTAAATTCCTAGGTGGTGGAATTTCTGTGATAGCTTGGACTTTGAAGGGGTCCATAGTGATGCCATGCTAGGAGACAACGAACTCAAGGAGTCGCCCTAAATTAATGAAAAAGACACACTTGAGGGGGTTCAAGCAGATATTATATTGGCGACATCATTGAAAAACGATGCGCAAGTCGTCTAAATGTTGGGTTCGCTTTTTGGATTAAGTAGTGAGGTCATCCAAGTAAGTGAGAATGATGCGAGCAAGATCATGAAAAACGTAGGTCATGGCTCATTGGAAAGTAGCACCGGAATTTTTGAGTCCAAAGGGCATGACGTGATAAGCAAAGGTACCCCAAGGGGTTGTAAAAGTGGTTTTGTACTGATCTGCTGGGTGGATTTGAATTTGATTGTAGCCGGAGAACCCATCCATAAAGGAAAGTGCCTCATGGCTGGCACAGTCATCGATTATTTGGTCGATGAAAGGGGTTGGGAAGTTGTCTTTGGGACAAGCGTGGTTGAGGTCACGAAAGTCTATGCAGACATGAATAGCTCCCTATTTTTTGTTAACGGGGACGGGTTTAGAGACCCAAGAAGTGTACGCAATGGGGTAAATGAACCCGACAATGCGTAATTTGTCAATTTCGGCTTTGATAGCCACAACTTTGGATGGGTGGAGGGGGCATTTATTTTGACGAACATGGGCGATATCTGGCCATGTGTCGATACAATGTTTGACTATAGAAGGATTGAGGGCATGCATCTCCGTATATGACCAGGAAAAAATATCCTGGTATTCCTGAAAGAGAGCTTTGTAAGCAATGATTTCTTCAGGGGAGCATGCAATGCCGATGGTGATCTCTTCTACGATGTCTGGTTTAATGGAAATGTCAATTTTGACTGTGGGGGAAATGTTGGCCATGTTTCCTTCTTCAAAAACATCGAGGGAAGGAATAGGGTTCTTGAACCAATCAACATGCCCCAGAGGCATAAAATTCTTGGTTTCGATTGCGCACAGGGAGGCTTGATCAAGATGGTGAAAGACCTGTTGTGAGAGAAAAAGTGATCGATGATGGAGCGCATTCCAAGGGAAATCAGGGGTAGTCAGTTCCTCCAAGATATCTTCATCGTAGTGGAAAATGAAAGAATACAGGGGATCCTGGAAGATGGTAGGAGGAACCATCAATGGAGAAATGCTATTGGTCGCAAAGGATGAGGACGTAGAAGGGATATTGTCTACGAGGGGTGATGGCTTACTGGACATAAACCAAATGTCAAGGCTCTATGGATGGTATCTCATTCACTCAGGGATTGATGAAGAAATATACCGAATATCAGTAATGTGTGTGTTAGTGGGGGGTGCCTGAGAGGGATCAGGCCGATATGTGTGGCGTACTGCGGCTAATATTTGGTGGAATTGGGGTAGAGCTGGGGCATGATGAGTGTAATGGCCATATTCTGAACATATGGCACATGAAAAATTGGTTCATAACCCTTTATTGCGTATGGTGGAGGACTCCGTAGTAGCAGTGGAGGTACTTGATGGAGTGGAAAGCAATGGGGTTGTTTTAGGGAGCTGTATGAGATTGCGTAACTCGAGAAGAGTAGGACATATATTAGTGTGGTTTCCTTCTATTTCACATAGTGCGCAAGGAGATTGAGCTCTAGGAAGGATTTGAGCTATGGGTTCGTTCTTCCTCTGTCCGCCCCCAGTAGTGGCGGCGTTGTCGCCAGTTGGGGGTGGGGGTGGTGTGGTAGGGTACTGTACTGGGATCTGCATCGGTAATCCCTCTGTCTGAGGAGGGAGAGATGGTGTAAGAACCATGGAGGGTGGATGGAGATACCATACAGGGATGGCGATAACCATGTTAGGAAGGGTGAGGGTAACAACGACCTGGAATGCTTGTACTCTAGGTGGGGGGTAGAAAAAGGGGATTTGGGTAATGGCTTGGGGGATTGTCTCCCAAACCAGGATTTTCCCTTGGAGGAGGGGGG
>JZKD02S2356323.1:147815-163286 GCA_000966675.3 Picea glauca | reverse complement strand
CTTCTTCAATTCCTTCTTGGTTGCAGTCTTTTCCCTTTTTGAACTATCATATCCTGTAACAACTGATAGCCAAATATAATGTCCCTGTGCCTATAAAAATACTTCCATTCTTCTGATCCACATCTCATACTTAAAACCATTTTGACCATTAAACATTGGTACTCCATTCTCAGAACAATCCATGATCTCCTTCCAGTGGTTAAACTGTTTCATGAAGGAACTGACTCTGATACCAATTGTTGGATTACTGAGAGGGGGGGTGAATCAATAATAGAGCAATTTAATCATTTTTAACCATATAATGCAAGTGTTATATCAGTGTAGCATTATCATCCAATAATTGCAGAGTAAATAAATAATGAACAAATGAGAAATCATACACATACACAGTACACCGGTGTTTTTACATGGAAACCCAAAGCGGGAGAAAACCATATAATGCTTTTTCTTATATGTCTTGAAGAATTACATTCATTGGAAGCACCAGCTTCCTTTGTTTTCCAGCTGCAGCTGGAAGGAGGCTCCAACCCCCTAGTTTCTTAGGCTGCAACCTGAGAGAATCTCCAACTCCCCAATTCTATGGCACAAACAGAAGGAGGCTACAACCCCCTATGTTCTCCGTCTACAACCGGAAGGTGGCTACAACCACCTATCCTTTCCTCGTCCAACTGCCCTGAAATATAAATGCCAAATGTAGACAACTTGTCACTGTCACTAAATCAACCACTGCCACTATCAACCTGTCACTGTCAACCTATACCAATAACCTGTAACAACCTGTACCAATCAACCTCAAACAAGATGTGCCATATCTCTCATAAATAGACCCCAACCATGTTACTGCTGTGATTTTTATGCCGCACTTTTTCTGCTGTGATTTTTCTGCCGCGATTTTTCTGTCACACTTTTTCTACCGCGATTTTTCTGTTGCACTTTTTCTGCCGCAGTTTTCCTACCGCACTTTTTCTGCCGCGATTTTTTTGCCATGATTTTTCTATCACACTTTTTCTGCCGCACGTTTTCTGTCGCGATTTTTCTGCCACATTTTTTTCTGCCGCACTTTTCTTGCCCCACTTTTTCTGCCCCACTTTTTCTGCCACACTTTTCTTGCTGCACTTTTCTCTATCAATAATACTTTCCAAAATAACCTTTCACAAAATATATATTCAATGATATTCAATAGGTTCAAGTGTCATTAAATGAGAGAGCCTTGCCTCTTATTTATACTTTCATGTAGCATCCCACTTTCCTTATTTTAGGGAGTTCTCCATTAACTTTATTATTTAAATAATTTATTTTGCAAACACTTTGACTACTTTGACCTTTTGGGGCTTCTAGATGACTCATGATGGTTCTCCAACTTCACATGGACATAACTCTCTAACTGTGAGGATTTATGTGATGTTCCACATACCACCGGAAATGGCATGACATGTACTATCCATCCAGAATAGTCTTACCTAAAAATATATCAAAAATCATACCATTATCCATCAAACAAACTTGGGTCCATTACCCAAACCTTTGTGCTACCGAAATTTGCTACCAGAATTTATTCAAGGGTTGACATCAATGACAACCAACCTAATTAATCAACATAGAACAACCAGACCTCAGCCTTCGACCCTTCACAAGTATCTCCCTTCCTTATGGTATATGAACACTTTAGAGGATTCGAAAGATTCCTATTGTCAACTTCTATTGTTTCAAAATGTGAGAACCTGATAATGGGGGGTTATTTGGATGCCTACCCCCGAGATCCTACCTAGACTAAAAAAATTCTTTAGGCACCTCCTGTGAAGGAAAAATTTAGTGTGTTCTTAGAATTTTTTTTAGATGGAGTGGACTGAGAGACTGGGGTCATGGACCAACCTCGTTTGAATTAATTTGGTGTGGACAATTTCCAAAGAAGTAGTCGTATCTTTTGGAGTTCCGTTGAAGTACTTTGTGGGTAATTAAAAAGAAAGTTTACTTCGACCTCCACTATTCTAATAGAAATAATGTGTGTGATGAGTGGCTTTGTGTGCAATAAAGCGAAAAGTGTGAAAAATATTTTTAACAAGTTAAGTGTAAGATTGCAGCACGTGGACTTCCCGTGGTCCTTACAAATCTTCTTACCTAGCTTACTATATTCTTTGGTACAACGTTGTAGAATATTTAAAGCCCTAGAGAACTATCAATGTGGAGATATGGGTCTTTACTTGATCCTTTAAACTCCCTAGAATGTTGTCTATACTAGAAAATATTTTGAAACTATCCTAGGATTGTAGACATGTGGGCATGTATGGGACCATTACTTGATCTTTTAAACTTTCCTAGAGTGTTGTCTAGACTAAGAAAGATTTTAGAAACTATCCCAAGATTGTAAACATGTGGGCATGTATGGGCCCTTACAAAGCTTTTAAGATAATTTTCCAAAACTAAGAGGTACCCTAGGGGGGTTTTGTCCTCTCCTAATGATTTAAGGGAGATGAAATTTCCTTTCAAACACCTTTTCTGATTCCCAAGATCACACTTGGGTGTGGGAGAAGAGCATACTTGAGGGTTAAAATTGATTTCTAGTCCCAAATTAGTTGATTTGTGTTTGAAAAAGAAATAACTTTAACTCAAAGTTTTAAATGCTAGATGAGCCATCCATGTGGCAACAAAGTAAAGAGAAGAATTGTGATTCTTTTTACCCCTATGTGCTTATGTTAGCTAACCTTCCTTGTAAGAAAGGACTCTAAGTGAAGTGTAATTGCTTTACAAAGTGTAGGAAATTAAAATCTGAAGGCAAGGTGCCCTCAAACCACTCATAAAACCCTTACAATTTGCCAAAAGCTGAACTTGTGCATAGGCTGTTGTTCTGATAGTCGCAGTAAGGGTGCAGAATGTGCAGAATGTGTGGGTATATGAAAGATGTTATGTGCACAGAGCGCAGAATGCATGTCTGTGTTCCTCAAAATCCGTGCACTTCTTGTCATGCGTCGGGAAAGAAATTTCCAAATGCAATTCTCTTGCCTTGGCTCTGAATTCTGACTTTGGAAGACTGGATTAGGCCAGTTTTGGTGCCAACATATCCAAACAATTAGAAAGAAGTGCTCTCAAGACTTAAATAGGGAGGAATTTGATTCACAATCCCCAGTATGGTCGCCAATCTGTTGTGTTGGTTTTGCCACATGGGTGAGCAAAAACACAACACTTACTTGCTTAGTTAAGTCAGGGAAACAAGACGAAAGTTTGTGAGTTGATTAGATAACCAAATACACATGAAACAAGGAAATAAGACTAAAAACAAAAAGAAATGAATGTTAGAGAAGCTAGCAAGAACTAGAACCATGAAAACAAAAAAATAAAAATCATATAGCTACCAATGTATCAATGTATTGACATGATATCACCGTAGAGAAAGGCAGGGACTTATGAATCCCCTCTTCCTCCTTGAGAGGGATTTTGAGTTCCCTAATAGAGAGCTCTTCTCTTCATATAATGGCAAGTGAAAATGGTGAATAAATACAATGCCAATCCTCTCAAGAGGTGAGTGGAATGGCCCTTACTATAGTTCTTGAATGATTCAAAGAGAAAAGAGGATTCTCCAAGAAGAATTCTTACAGCATAACAATACCTTGAAGTTCTTATTTTCTTAGCACACCCATGGCATATATTTATAGTGTCCATTCATGGCAAGATATAACTGGTTCATGATGTGAACAAAGGGCCTTTTAAGGCAATTCCTAGCCCTTGACCAACCTCCAAGCTATATTTTGCTCATATCTGAGTGTCAAATCGTGTTGGAAGTTGGTCTGGAAGTGGTTGAGAGGTCGACAAGACATAAATGTGTCGTTCATGAGAAGTGCATGGGTTTTCTCATAGATAGTCGTGCATGTTGCGCATTCTGCACACAATGCACACTTAGGGTTGTGTTAGCTCGCACATTCTACACACAGTGCACATGCTTCCTTTGGTGAATTTGTGCACTTTTATTTTTGAACCAAGTATATAGTTTTATTCCTTTTTGATGGATTTTGATGTTGCAGGTGTACTAATTGCTGCTGTAATTGATGTCTTTCTTCAATTGTTGTTTGTAATGCTGTGAACAATTTTCGGTGATAACAATGGTATCAAAGCAGGACTAAATAGAAGACAACTCCCTGATCTAGAATACAAAAGGAGTCATTTTTCTTGATAGGAGTGGTTTTCGGACAAGACAAGACCGCCATAAAATGCATCCTAGTGGAATACATCTTTTCCCTAGATTAGATCTTCATAATCCAAAATTTGTGATTTAGGGGCAGGATGACTACTAGAACCAAGATTGATGAGAAGTTGGAGGGAGGTGACAACTTCATAGCATGGAGGTACAGAGTGTCCCTCCTCCTAGAAGAAGACAATCTAGAGAAGTTCACTAAAGAAGAGGTTTTCAGAACCAAAGGGAGATGAGGCTAAAGAAAATCACAAGAAGGATATGGTCAAAGCAAAGAGGATTATTCCAGACTCCATTAAAGACCATCTTATTCATCACATATATTCATTATCCAATCCAAAAGAAATGATTGATGCCTTAACCCGAATATTTGAAGGAAACAACATCAACCAAAGAATGACCTTGAGAACTTAGTTAAAGAATGTGAGGATGCAAAATTCAGAAACCATCCACTCTTACTTCTCAAGAGTGAAACATATCTAGGAGTAGATAGAAGCAATTGGTGATACAATGAATGGAGAAGAAATGGCGATGACCACCTTGAATGGCCTCCCAAGGTCATGATATGCATTTATTCAAGGGATATGCTCAAGAAGGAAGCTGCCCAAGTTCAGTAGGATATGAAAAGATTGCAACTAAGAAGAAGAAAGGACGACATTAAGAGAAGAGAAGATGACAGATGATGATCAAGCCTTAGCCGCCCACACCAAGAAAGGAAAGAGTAAGAAAGAACCCTCCTCACCCAAGAAGTTTAAGAAGGACCAAAGAAATAATCCGAATATCAAATGTTTTTGTTGTCAGAAAATGGAACACATTGCTAGGAATTGTTCACTCATTTAGAGACCAAGGGAAAAGAAAGGAGGTAAAAGGCATCATGTTCATACAACTGGAGATGATAATCCACCAAATAAGGTTGCAAAGGAAGATGAATCAAGTGATGAGGAGTACGTTCTTATCTCATCCCTTACAGGAACTGTCACTCATGGAAGTGACATTTGGCTGGTAGACAATGGTGCTTCCAAGCACATGACAGGTTATAAAGTCTCCTTGTCTAACCTTAATCATAAGGATTCACCACACAAGGTGAAATTGGGAGATGACTATTGATATCCGATCAAAGGAGTCGGAGAAGATCCTGCAAGTTAGACTCAGGAAAGAAATTAAGATGAAGGAAGTTCTCTATGTTCCTGGATTGAAGAAGAACCTTCTCTCAATTTTAGAATTGGATGGGAAGGGTTATAGAGTTGCATTTGTTGATGGACAAGTTCTTATGTGGCCTAGAGGGAATACTTTTGATGATGCTATGGTGATTGGAGTTCAAGAGGGAGGAATCTACAAATTGAAATGGAAATCATATTCAACATTAATTCGCGACACTGTGAATCCTAATGAATTATGGCATATGATATTTTCTCACCTACATTACAAGGCCCTACCGAGTGTGAGCAATATGGTGATGGGACTACCATATATCCAGGCAAAACTGTACGACATGTGAAAAGGTTGCGCACAAGGAAAGAATGTTAAGCACTCCTTTCCCAACAACGATAACATAGCCAACCAAGTATTGGACATCGTGTACTTGGATGTGTGTGGACCGATGTAAAAAAATTCACTAAGCGGGTATGTATATTATGTGTCTTTTATTGATGATTACTCAAGTAAAACTTGGATCTATTTGTTGAAGGAAAATAATGAAGTGTTTAGAAAATTCAAAGAATTTAAGGCACTGGTAAAAAACCTGATAGAGTGGAAGTCAAAGACCTTGTCATCATATAATAGAGGAGAATTCACTTCAGAGGAGTTCAAAGAATATTGCAAGGAAGTTGGGATTAAGAGGGAGCTTTCTACTCCCTACAATCCTCAATAGAATGGAGTAACAGAAAGGAAGAATCAGACGATCATGGAAGCAGTGAAGGCTATGATCCATGATCAAGATCTACCTATGCATCTATGGGAAGAATCATCGAAGAATGCAATGTACATGCATAACACAAGTCCCCACAAAGTACTTGAAAATAAGACACTAGAGGATATGTTTTCAGGAGAGAAGCTGAAAGTCAACCATCTAAGGATATTTGGATGCCCCATATTTGTGCATGTCCCCAAAGAAAAGAGGACAAAATTGGATCCATCCTGAAAGAATGGCATATTTATTGGTTACAGTGACACATCGAAGGCATACATGATATATATTCCCGTTCACCAAAAAATTGAGATTAACCGATATGTCACCTTCAATGAGAGTGCATCTTTCAACAAATCAAAATAGGACTGTGAAAAAGAGGTTCATGAGGAGGAGAATGAAGTTACTAGAGTTCCAGAGGAAGAAGCAGTTGAACCAGAGGAAGTCACTCATGAGGATAATGACATGGAAAAACCTCAGAGGCCAGCAGAGATGCCTTCTCACAAGAGAAGACCAACTTGGGAACATGATCTCATCAGAGATGAAGAAAGATATGGTGCCCCGAAAAATTATCTTAGGGAAAGTAAGAAGCCGAAACCGTATTCCAACTATGTGTCATGTTTGTGTGATATCATGGATGCAGAACCATCCAGTTATGAAGAGGTTGCAAAAAAGTGGTTATGGAAGGATACCATGGGGGATGAATATCAATCCACAGTAAAGAATGATGTTTGGTATGTAGTCCCTAGACTGAAGGAGAAATCAATAGTAAGTTCAAAATGGATCTACAAGACAAAACATGCAGCTAATGGCAGTATTGAAAAGTATAAGGTTATATTTGTGGCTCAATGATTCTCTCAGAAGGAGGGCATTGACTATGAGGAGACATTTTCTCCCATGGTGAGATATATCTCGATCAGGACTATACTTTCGTTGGCCACAGTAATGAAATGGAAGGTGCATCAGATGGATGTGAAGATAGCCTTCTTGAAAGGTGAATTAAAAGAGGAAGTATATGTGGAGCAACCATTAGGGTTTGAGGTACATGACCGAGATACGTATGTGTGTAGATTGAATAAGGATTTATATGGATTAAAGAAGGAACCTAGAGCATGGTATGGAAGGATCAATAATTTTTTGATGAGATTAGGATTTACAAAGAGAAGTGCAGATCCTAACCTTTACTTTAAGGTTGTGGATGATGGTCTAGTAATGCTACTGATGTATGTGGATGATGGTCTGGTAATGCTACTGATGTATGTGGATGATGGTCTGGTAATGCTACTGATGTATGTGGATGACCTATTTCTAACATGTGTGGAAAATCTCATATCAGAGTGTAAGAGAAAACTGGTTGCTGAGTTTAAGATGAAATATCTTGGGATGATGCATTACTTTTTGGGTCTCGAGGTATGGTAGAGACAAGATGAGATATTTCTGTATTAAGGGAAGTATGTAGTGGAAATCCTGAAGAGGTTCGAGATGTTGGATTGCAAGGAAATGGCTACACCTATGGTATCAAATCTGAAGTTGCTGTAGAATATGACTTCAAAGACTGTGGATGTTACTTTATATAGGCAGATGGTGGGTTCATTTATGTACTTGACGAACACGAGACCGAATATATGTTTGCTGTGAACACCCTAAGTTAGTATATGGAGCAACCCAGGTAAGTTCAATTGGTCACAATAAAACATGTGATGAGGTACCTTAAGGGTACATTGGATTATGGTCTCAGGTATGTGATAGACCATGAGTTCAGGTTATATGGATATTCATATTTAGATTGGGCCAGTAGTATTTCTGATCGAAAGAGTACTTCGACATATTGCTTCAGTCTAAGCTCCAGTATGGTTTCGTGGAGCAGCAATAAGCAATCATGTGTAGCACTCAGTACGACTAAGGATGAATATGTGGCAACATGTGCAACATGTAGAGAAGCAATGTGGCTTCAAAATATTCTATCTAGGTTATTTGGTCTCAAACTGGAGGCGACCTGCTTTTGGTGTGACAACCAGAGTTGCATGAAGTTGTCAGAGAATTCGGTGTTCCATGACAGGTCGAAGCATATCGAGATCAAATATCACTACATCAGGGATATGGTGCAGAGCGGAGCAGTGAGGCTCCAGTACGTGACTACCGAGTAACAGGTTGTTGATGTGTTAACCAAGCCACTATCGAGGATGAAGTTCATGAACTTCAGGGACACAAATTCCAATGGGTCGTGAACTACCATCACATTGATGTAGACCATTTTTTCTCCCAAAGTAACCGAAAACTGAGGAAATATCCCTAAAGGTTGACTAACTCTTATATCAAAGGTCAAGAGATTTTGAGTCATGGGCACAAGCTGTGGTGAACCAAAATCTTGCCAAGAATTCGTGGATAAGATGCTAACAAAAGAACCTTCATCTGTAAATGTGTTGAACCTGCACATAATAGATCTAGCAAGAAAATACTACACACATTTGTAGAGATAAATTGAGAAAGAAGAAGAAGGAGAGAAAGAATGGAATAATTCTCATTAACCATAATGAATAATGAATAATTTACACATGATATACTCTATATAACTCAATGAATGTGCACTGGAGGAGAACCAATGCACCATAGTGGTGGTCTAGAGTGATCCAGACACACACTAGCAATTACGGGAGTAAACTGTCACCTAGTCTAGTCTCTCAGGTAGTTATGGGAGTAAACTGCCACCTAGCTGAGTTAACTAGTCAACCAGTCTTTATTTAAATGACTGAACATAGTGTAGTGAGGAGTATATCAAGGAATCAAGGGTAATGTGCCAGTCTGGTGATGATTTCAAGGCAAGTGCGCATTAACATGGTGGTGATCCCAATGTTGCATGGTGATAAAACCAATGTGACATCTAGACTCAACTCAACTAGTCAAACTGAAGTGTCAACTGAAGAGAATATTCTCTCCTAAAAAATAGGAGACTGGATAAATGAATAATAATGAATAGTAAACAAGGAAAAACCTTAGGAAAAAGAAATCCTAGGTGTGTGTGAAGTAACTCCAACACCCTCTTTGACCATCACTATGGTGAAAATAAAGAATGGGTCTCAACAACCGTGCCATGTTAGGTACCCAAATACAAAAGATACACTGAAATAAAGTGAGGAAAGAGGGAAAACCTCATGGGAAACCCCCCCTCCCCCCCCCTCAAGGTACAATGTATGTAAAAGGAAGAACTACAGTTTCTAGGAAACTGTGTCCTTCACTCCAAGACGACTTTGCAGAGAATGAAACTTTTGCTCAGTGAAGGTCTTGGTGAACATGTCTGACATCTATTCTGCTGAAGGACATAACTGTAGGTTGATGATCCCCTCATGTACTAAGTCCCGGATGTAGTGCATGTGGATCTCGATGTGCTTCGTCCACTGCCTCTGAACTAGATCTCTGCAGAAATTCAGAGTGCTTTGGTTGTCACACCAGATGACGATCGACCAATGAAACTGAATGCCCAACTCAGTGAGAAAATTCTATAGCCACATATCCTGAATGGTTATGTTAAATACCCCTCTGTACTCTGCCTCGACTAAAGATAGAGAAATGGTATCTTTCTTCTTGAATGACCAACAGATCAGCCTGGAACCAAGACTGAGTGAGTAACCAGATGTGGACTTTGGATCAGTGCTATCACTAGCCCAGTCAGAATCAGTAAACCTGATGAGATCTAATGTAGAGTCTGCTGCATAATGAATCTGAAAGGTGACGAAACCCTGTACGTATCGAAGGATACGCTTTGCAGCCTTCCAATGTAGTTCATGCGACTCCTACATGAACCTGGAAACTACACCAATTACATAAGAGAGGTTTGGTCTGGAGTGTGTGAGATACAACAAGCTCCCCACTAGCTGTATGTACAGTGTGCTTTCAACCAGTGGAGTCTCCTCGCCATCCTCAAGTTTGACTCCTGATAGGAAGGGAGTCAGAGTAGACTTGCAATCTTTCATGTGAAATCTCTCAAGGAGATCTCGTGCATCAATTTGATGCCTGATGCATCCTGACTAATCTTGAGTCTAAGGAAGAAGTGTAGTAGACCCATGTCCATCATCAAAAACCTATCATGTAAAATCCTCTTGATTGCAGCAATCACTGAAGTCGAGAAAACGATGATAAAAAAATCATCAACATACATAACTAAGAGTAGAAGTGAATCAACCCTCCTGAGCATGTAGACATTTGGGTCTGATTTACAATGTACAAATTTCTGTGACAATAGGTAGGATTCCATCTTTTCCTACCATGCCCTCGGAGCCTGCTTGAGGCCATAAAGGGAATTCTTCAATCGACATACCAAAGACGAGTCCTGCATAAATCCCTGAGGATGCTCCATATAGATCTCCTCAGAGAGATCACCGTGAAGAAATGCATTCTTCATGTCCATATAATGGACTTCCCATCCCTTGGCTGCTGCAATGGTAAGTGCCAATCATATGTAATCCATCTTCGCTACCGGAGCAAAGGTCTCATCATAGTCAATACCATGCACCTGCTGAAATCCTTTGGCAACAAGCCTGGATTTGTATCTGCTAATCTGTCCATCCGCTGCGCTCTTGGTCCTATAGACCCATCTGCATATGAAAAGTTTCCTCCTAGAAGGAAGGAGAACCAGATCCAAAGTCCGGTTCTCGATGAGGGAGTTGTACTCCTCTTGCATGGCAGATTCCCAAAAGCGATTTCCAGCAGCCTCGCCATAAGAATGTGGATCTAAAGACTGAACCAAGAAAATATGCCTGGAGGAAATGGTCTAGTGGCAGTGAGTACAAAATGAGGCTCCTCGAAATCAGATCGAGTCCTCCTAGTATTGACTGGATCACCAACGAGATCCCCTGCATCCTGAAGAGTAGTCTGTGCCCACTTGGGCCTCTGCTCTAGCTCTGCAATTGCATCTGGATGCTCTAACTCTGAATCTGACTATACTGACTCTAAATCTGAATCATATGAGTCCTCTGAATAAAAACTATCATCTGAAAAAGAGTCGACATGTGCATGCTCATCATCTCGGACAGGTGGAAGAATGAAGGTGTCTGCATGTGACTGCTGAGGTACATGCGAGACACTTTCCTCGAATTGGACACTTCTCTCAATGATGAGCTGGTCCGAGGAAAGATCAATAAGTCTATATCCCTTCACACCGTTGGGGTATCTAATAAAAATACACTCAATTCTCTGTGGATCAAGTGCCTTGCTCTTTTCAGAGGGAATCTGGGCCCATGCACGTGAACCAAAAATACGAAAGTGGGTCACTTCTGGTTTGAGGCCGCTCCAAGCCTCATAGGGGGTCTTATCCTTGAAAGATATAGGGGGAGATATGTTTTGGATGTACATTGCACAATTAAGTTCTTCGGCCCATAGTCTCTATGGTAGTGACTTTTCATGCAACATGCAAGATGCCATCTGCTTTAGAGATCTATTTTTCCACCCAACAACTCGGTTTTGCTGCAGAGTATAGGGAACTATGTGATGAAAATGAAGCCCTGCCTCATGGCAAAGATTATGGATCTCATGATTGACATACTCTCCCCTGTTATTAGTTCATAGGACTTTGATTTTCTTTCTGGGCTATGTCTCAACCAGGGCTTTGAAATATTTGAGGTGTTGAAAGACCTCAAAGTTTTTCCTGAGAAAGTAAATCCATGTAAAGGGTGAGAAATCATCCACAAATATGAGAACAAACCTCACTTTTCTGATTGATGGATGTGGAAAAGGACCCACGAGGTCACTATGGATTAGATCTAAAGGTGCAAAATCTCTTTGAGACTTTCCTTTGTCAAATTTCTCTTGAGGGTGTTTTCCAAAAACACATCCCTCACATACTCCCTTGGAGAAATGGATGTCTGGTAGACCATCAACCAATATTTTCTTGCTAAGCTGTTACATATATTTGAAATTCAAATGTCCAAACATTTCATGCCATATCCTACTACTTTCATCAGCATGAGTAAGCAGTAAAGCATAATCTGGTTCAATAAATTCAAAAAATGTATACAATCTAGACTGATGATTTACCTCACCAGTAGAAACCCTGGAGTTGGTTTGCATGTCATAGATTTCCATAGAATTTGGTGTGAATATGAATTTATTTCCAATGCTGGAATTCGTCATCTGATACACGGAGAGAAGGTTGACGGAAAGTTTGGGAATATGAAACACATTCTCGAAGCTTCTGTTGGTGAGTTCAATCCTTCCTATGCTGGTGACTTCGACATAAGAGTTGTCCCCCATCAGAATAGGAGGACCTTTGCATAAATCCAATGAATATTAGACTTCTTTTGAGGTAGCCATGTGATGTTATTCTCCTGAATCTATGATCCAAGCATCGAGAGAGGAGTTGATGGCAATCAAGGCATGTATATAATTTCCTTTCTTGGGATTCAGATCTTCTGGCTTCTTCTTCTTGGCACCCTCAGGGATGCGATCTACAAGGTTGTTTTGCTAAAGTATTTGAGTCATTAGATCTATTTTTTTTTGCATGCATGCAGTTTTTGGATGGAATTCTTTGTGGTAGTACGTGCATTTCTCCCCTTTCCCCCTTTGGATCCTGAGGCATCGTTGAAGGGTTTTGAGTACCCTTCCTTCCTCGGATTTGCATGAGATTTCCTTTTTCCTTTATCTTTATATTTCTGATATTTATGGCTTCCATACAGTAAGTGCATGCACCTTTGGGCCTTTGATTTTTCCCATGTTGATGAGCTTGGTTTGCTCTTGTGTCAGGTATTTGATAAATTTCTCAATAGAAGGCATCTTCCAGGTGGCTCCGGAGGTGAATATGACTGAATGGAATGTGGACACGAACATAGAGAATTCAGGACCAATTTTGGAGAGAATTTTGAGAAACATTTGTTTCTCCTCCTTTGATTTATCAACCCCGCAAGCTTTGAGTTGCAACAATAAATACTTGAATTTTGTAAAAAAATATTGGATATTGTCAAAGCTTTTTGGATCTAATGTGAGAAATTCCACCTCCAACATGTGTCCCCTCATCTCATCCTATTTTCCAAAGAGCCCTTCCAAGGTGGTCCATGATTCATTGGGAGTCTTACAGGAAGATATGTGAAAAAGGAGATCAAGAGAAATAAGATTGCAAATTGTTTCAGATGCTTCATCCATTCGATTTAAGTACTTGGATTTTTCTATGGATGATGTTAGTTCCATGTCTGTATTCAAGGTTAACCTATACAATCCTTTGGTTTGGAGATGTATGTTTATTTTCTCCTTCCATGCAAAGTAGTTGTACTGTGTAAGAATGAATTCTTTTGGGAAATCCATTTTTCCGCTGTCTTCAATCTTTTGTACCTGCAAATTTTGGTGTAGATTTTGCTTAGCAATCCATCAGATTTGATACCATGTAAATGTGTTGAACTTGCACATAATATATCTAGCTATAAAATACTACACACATTTGCAGAGAGAAATTGAGAAAGAATAAGGAGATAAAGAATGGAAGAATTCTCATTAACCGTAATGAATAATGAATAATTTACACATGATATACTCTGTATAACTCAATGAATGCACACTGGAGGAGAACCAATGTGCCATAGTGGTGGTCTAGAGTGATCTGGACACACACCAAAAATTACGGGAGTAAACTACTGCCTAGTCTAGTCTCTTAGGTAGTTACAGGAGTGAACTGCCACCTAGCTGAGTTAACTAATCAACCAGTCTTTGGTTAACTGACTTAACATTTTAAGGAGTAGATCAAGGAATCAAGGGTAATGCGCCAGTCTGGTTATGATCACAAGGCAAGTGCGCATTAGCATGGTGATGATCCCAATGTTGTCTAGTGATAAAACCAATGCAACATCTAGACTTAACTAAACTAGTCAAACTGAAGTGTCAACTAAAGAGAATATTCTCTAGGTGGAATATTCTCTCCTAAAAAATAGGAGATTGGATAAATGACTAATAATAACTAATAAACAAGGAAAAAACTTAGGAAAAATAAATCCTAGGTGTGTGTGAAGTAACTCCAACATCATCTATTACAGTGTTAGGAATATTCCTATCACAAACCTACATAGTGATTTGGAAAGGCACATAAGAAGGAAGACAAGGTTCTGTCAAATGATTCTAATTAATAGAAATCATCTGATTGCTTGAAGGAGGTGCCATTGGGCGGGTGGAGTGCCCCCTTGTCCGGGTGAATTTATATTAATGAGGTAGACTTGAGTGACATCCTCACTCTTTGAATGAGGAGTGGGATCGATCGATGATGGAACTGAATCGACCAGTTTGGTTGCACTCTTCAAGGGAGGAGTGGGATCGATCAATGACAGAACCAGATCAACCACTTTGGAACTCTTCAGATGAAGAGTGGGACTGACCGATGACATAACTGGATCATTCACCTGGGTTTCACTTTTTGTATGAAGAGTGGGGCTGATCGACAACGGAACTGGATCAACTACTTGGGTTTGTGGTTCAATTGAGGATGAAACCATATTGACCACCTGATCAACCAGATTAACCAGGGATAGAACCGAATAGACCAGTCCATCAACTACTGATGAGTTGGGAGAAATATTACGATAACCAGTTGGAAGTTGAATCTTTTCCAAAATATAAGAAGCCTCATCCATACGAAGGCAAAGGTGAGAATAATGATCACCTTCACATGACAAGCAAGGAAATTTGATAGTTCTATTCTTCTTACCAACCTTAATGTCACTAGCTGATGGGGTGTCACCAATTAGGGGATGATGACGTGGAAGACCACATTTCTAAAACCTTGGGGAGACCAGGGAAATCCCTCAGAAAGTGGTCACCCTTACAAAGACTGTAAGGGAATTTGGGTTTAAGATTCTTTGTTTTAATCTTGTTGACTTTATCAACACTCCCAGTAAAATTAACCATAGTTGGTTTCTTGGATACAACATGATCTGATGTGGTTGGAGGCTTGGTCCCTTTCTGGTTCTTCTTCTCTTTCCATTTATTCTTCTTCTTATCAACCTGGCTACTCACTTTAGAGCTTTCACTAGGTGAACAAGGAGAAAGGGAAGGAGACCTGACGGGTGAAGAAGGAGAAAGGTTGACATGAGGTTGATGTGTGGGTGGTGTGCTTACTGTTATCCCTCCAAGAAACCCTCTGTGGTTGCAGACCAGAGGTGCTTGGTAACTTCAATTAAAAATGTTTTTTGTGTTTTTATAAAGATGGATCAATGGGATGACTAAATCTGAACATGGCATTCAGACCTTCAGCATGATAAATAAATGAAACAGTGCTCTCAAGAATTGATCAATCAGCATATAATATCAAAGGTGGATGAAGAACAAATGTAACCAAACCAGTACATAGTAGGGTTCGAGAAACATTTAAGAAACTAATACCAAGCTGTGAGCTAGACAATGGAAAGTAAAC
>JZKD02S2356323.1:131680-142519 GCA_000966675.3 Picea glauca | reverse complement strand
GGAAGGGGTCGAAAAGTTGCCTGCAATTTTAATTGTCATTTTTCCATTCGCAATTAAAAAACTCTAAACGAACCTTTGTGACAAGTTAGCAAAATAATGGTGCTATTTTGGGAGTTAACACTTACATCTGAAGCACTAGGTGCATTTGAAGCACTGGGAAGAATCGATATCACTGGAGTGGGGAACAACCAAACCGATAATCTGATCGTGAGTCCCAGAAGACTCAGTGTGGCAATGCACGAAGGACCAACATTTCCAAAAGAAGGAAAGGCGAAAGGTTCCCCGGTAAAACGGGTTCCTCCGTTGGTACTCCCAGAAGTTGACACCATTGGCACTGACTCGACCTAAAGTCCACTAAGGAAAAAAAGCAGCACACACTACAAATATAAGAAGCAAACAATCAAACAAACCTTCCCACAATGAAACCACTAGTTGGTGATGAAATCCAACATCGTGAGATCAATATAGGAAGGGTCTAGGAAAGAGCGGGTGGATTAGTTATGTCGGCGGCCTGCTTAACTGACTTGTGCCTTGGTGCAAGTTCCCACATGGTTTTACCTGTGGGTGTACCCTCCAAGGAGCCTGAATGAGTTTGACCAACGTCTGTTCTAGGTACATTGAATACTTCCCTTCACTGTCACCTCATGTAAGGACCCTAAATATTATGGCTACTAAGGCCACCAACTTGCAATCAGCCTCTGGGTGGGTACAATTGATAGTCAAGTCTGAACGTATGGACAGGATAACAAGTCCGAAATCCTTCAAGAGAACTGAGGACAAGTGGACCGGTAGAACTCCAGAGGACCCTGAACGGATTCAGAATTCACGAAGCACCAAGACCAAAGGAAGACAGTTGGACCTCAAGAAGAACCCCCAATATATGATATGACTACTACGAATGGTTAAGCCTCGGAGGGATAATCTCTGTTGCTCTCCTGAACGTGACCTTGTGCATAACCCCTATGTGAGAGGGGGATCCCATCTATGCTTATACGAACAATTGGATTCACCACTCCCTAAAACAAGATTCTATGTTTGTCTGATGGATTTGGAAATTTATCCTCACAACCTATTCCAAAGCCCTACACTTGCTAATGTAGGTTCGCTACCGAAAAATATAAAAGTGTTTGATCAATTTTATAAGCACTTCATTTTAGGGCTGTTGTTTTCTCAAGGGTGTGAAAGTGAAACTGATTATGTTGTAGACTCAACTCCAAAAGAATGCAGAAAAATGACATGCAAATCTTTTTCTTCAATGAATCCTACATACGGGTTGGAGAAGAGGTTAATTTTTTTTCAACAAAAACACCCAATTCCCTAATGCAAATTTCTAAATGCACCCTAGTTATCTACACTACCCAACAAAAATAATGCAACTATATTTCTTTGTTTGATTCTAATACATAAAGACAACAAATGCAAATCCTTTAACACTCCTTTACTTTCAATCAAAATGGAAGAGTCAAATGCAGATACAAAAGACACGAAGCAAAAATGATTTCAAACAAATCATGAACTCACATAATAATGAGAATTGAATGAAGATAACTCACTCAATCAAGGACTCAACAATCAACAAGCACTCAAGGAAACAAGAAAGTCCAGAGAAGAATCCAAAAACTAATAGGGAGAAAGAGGAATCACTCAAATGTCTTGACAAAACAAGCAACAAGAAAAATCAATCCAAGCTATGTTGTGGTAAGCATAAAGTCTCAAATCATTCAAAAAACAAATATTTAAAAAGACACTTAAGACCAACAAACCTTTGCATACCTTTTCAATCAGTCAGATAACCAAAGACTTCGCAAGATTCAAACCAAAACAAGAAAAACAAGGAGAATCAATCTCGCAAGTTGGAAAAGGTTGCAAGATAAAAAAAGACAACAAAAGAAGTGCTAAGTGCCAAATATTCAACCCAAACAAAGCCACAATCCAAAGTACAGACTCTGGGCAAGAATCTATGCAAGATAGACTAGGAAAAACTGAGTAGAAAAGGGCAGAAATCACTAAAGAAGGAGATCAACGCTCCTGTTTTCAAGGGAACAGAGCGTTGTAGTGCTCTGATAAAAACTAAAGGGGAGCATTGATTGTAGATCAATGCTCCGATATAAATTCCAGGGAAGCACTACCCTTGTCAGAAACTCAGAACAAAGGCTTAAAACTCAGAAAAAATCACCCAGAATTTTGTGAAATTGTCAATGAAGAGGGGAGAAAGGAAATAGATCAATAGAAAACAAGAAAAATGATCTAAAAGGTGGGAAAAATGAAGAGACGATCTAAGGAAAGACAAAACAATGTCCATCCCTAGTGGATTTGCCAATTTCTATTACAGGAAAACCCCCCTGCAGACAGGTAGATATTCCCTCGGATTCTAGACCCCTAATACCAAGACAAAAAGATGAAAATGGACACTAACATCCCTTTGATATTTTCTTAACTAGTCAGAAAGATAAAGAGAAGGAATAAAGTGTGATGCACCTTATTCTGGTGTTTTTCCTCGCTGCTCCAATTTGATCTTGATCTCCAAACTCATTCACACAACTTGATACTTGCAAACCATGTACAACAAAGAGACACAAGGAAACTCCTACTCTAGCATACTAGATTAAACAGATTCATCTACAATATACAAGCATATGTAAAGATACACGAACTAGAAGGAAATAGGCCAAGCATATATTCATGAGAACATTAAAAATACACTTACAATATGTAGATGCAGTTGCAACAGCCTCTCCAAGTCCTCCTCGTCCAACCCTTGCACGATGCTCCCAAGATCATAGGTTTGATATACAAAAGATTTCTCCCAAGATCATAAGTTTGATGCCTCTAATCTGCCTTTCTCCTCCATGGAAAGCCTTCATTATATAGGATTTGGAGGCTTAACCTCCATGGAGAAGATCACTCATAAGATCCACTAAAAAGGGATCTCCAAGATATTTAGGGAGAAAATATCTCTTAAATATTTTAGGGAGGAAATATATCTCAATGATTTTAATGAGGAAATATTTCAACCCTCCATGAGATCCTCAACCTCCCCTAAAAAATAGGAAACCAAATGTGAGGTGGATTCTCACACTAAATTAATTTCCTTTTCATGAATATTAATAATAATTCATGTGCACATAATATTTTGACCTTCATATAATATATTTCTTCTCCACATTGACTAGGGATTGTGACATATGTTATTTCATAATGTCAATGTGTATGCGACACTTATCAAGGTGCATATGACACTTTTACGACATTTGCGACACTTAGGGAGAGGTCCCTAGGTGTTGAAATTTGATGTGTAACAAAGGTACATATGCATTGCAGGGTAGTGGATTTCCTGGGGACATGTTGTAGCTATTTGAAATCTACCTAGAGGCCTTGTATGCGTTGGCTGTGAATTCACAAGGGTGCACATGATAAGGTACATATGCATTGCAGGGTACTGAATGCCATGGTGACATATTGAAGCTATTTGAGAGATACCCACATGCCTTGGATGCATTGGCTGTGAATTCATGTTGTACTATGGATATCAGATGATGTATAGATTCATATGTTCAACAATCAGTGGTCACGATCTCGTGTGGCAATAAAGAATACCTTCCTAGTTAAGAGGGAGTGTTGATATTTTTTTTGTAACTATGGAAGATATTCTTTTGTATTTGTATTAGTCAAACCTCGAGAAGGTTATTGTAATCTTATTGTATAAATGGGCTCAAAATAAATTATTATTTTATTGTTATCCTTATTGTAAAATTCAAAACAACCCCTCTTAGGGTTGCGTCTTTTTAGGAGTCAATTATGTGTATAAATAGAGGTTGAGTTCCTCTCATTTGTACACACACACACACAACTCACCTACCCTTGTGTATTTGGATCATAGTAAGGAAGGTCTAGTGCATGAGGTCTTGGTTTCTTGGTCTTTGGTATCTTGGTGTTGGTCTATTTGTGGGGAGCTATAATGTGACATTGTACTATTTGAATGAATCTATATTGAAGAATTGGTTGCTTGGTTTTCTCCCCCACGAGGGTTTCCTAGGATATCTCTTGTGTTCTGTGATTGTTTGTCTTTCAATGATCCTATTACATGCAATTGTTAATGAATGTTAAAGAAGATAACTATAAATTCTAAAATTCTAACAATATACACCAACCTACTGGAGACACCAATCTCTTCATCTGAGCATCAATTCAACAAGATATTGTGTAGGCACCAACCTACTTGAGACACCAATCTCCTTATAATCTATGCACCAAATCAATAAGACTTGTATATGAACCAACCTAATATATTCATACACATAGTACTTCTTACTTCACTTGCATGCTTCATACTTTATATATTTCATAGCATCATCATACCCTTAACTTTCATGCTCAAATGCCTCTCTTTGCTTCATACCCCAGACATAGATTCAAACCCTAGTTAGATTTTTCCTTCATGCCCTAGAAAACCTCATAGCATCATTCCGAGAATATTACTCCAGAATGCAACATCACAACCTCAAAATAGTGCACTATGCAGTGTCATGGACCTTAGTCCTTCATAGCGCGCCTTTAAAACTCCAAGAAAACTCCTCTTGCACACCTTTAGACCCCAAGAATACCCTCCAACTTCTCTTGCGCACCCTAGATATCTTTTGTGCACCTCGAACTTGATCTTCGTGCTAGGATGATCTTCAAATGCACACAATTATTATGTATTTATATTGTTTTTGTGCTCACTTTTAGGGCTGACCTATAAATATTGGCTAGGATGACCTGAACTTTTTGGCTAGGTTGTATGAAAAATAAATTCATATCTCCTCATTCCTAAGGAGTTAGAGGGAGTGCCATATACCATTGGACAGGTCTCAAAATAATATTTCCAATCACATACCTTTCTCCCATTTGAGATATATATTTAGAATACAAATTCCTTCAAAGACAGGGTTTCCAAACTGAGCATCAAAAATCCAAAAACAATATTTCCAACAATCTCCATCTTGCAATGTTTATATTTGACATATGTAGTCTTCCCCTGTCTTTGAAATCAATTACAACAATATTTCCAATAGGTTCTATGGAAACACATCGTCTACTCTCAGCAACCAATTTTTGTGCATGTGGGGAACATACTACATTTCTTTGGGGTAGTTCCTTACACACACAATGTTTTGTTCTTTCACATGAATACCAGCACATGGAATAATAACCAGTGTTTTGAGAACCCAATTTCTTCATTTTCCAATTGAATATTCAATATAATAAAATAAACATGAAAGTAAGATTTTATTTATTTATTTATTGACATTACAAAATAATATGTCTCAAAAAATTATAATATAATATTGTCTGAATGTAACTATATGAGAAATATGTGAAAAATGAATTCTAGGTATTAAAATTAGTATGTAACTATATGAGAAAGATATGAAAAATGAATTCTAGGTATTAAAATTAGTGCAAATCAGCCTCAAATGGTGGAGGGAAAAAATCCACTTTTGATTGTTTTCACTAAAATGAACACCCCAACTTTCTTACAAGTCCAAATTTGGATTTTCAAGTTGATGAGTGTCCCTCATAACATAATTCACTTTTTAATATGATTAGATTTCCATCCGAGTAAAAAAACATTATTGTTGTTCCAAAACATAAAAATCTTGTCGTTATTGTTATTGTTGAATCAACCTAGTTAAATGTTGAATCAACCTAGTTAAATGAGTCCCACTCATCTATTTCGCCAAATTATGATCATGTCTTTGATCTTGTATACCCAAGTACATTATGATTAGAAATAATTCACACTACAAGGAAAAGACCCTATATCAAAGGTTTTTATAGAAGCCCCTATAAAAATAGCCCAAAAATCCGTTTATAGCGGAGGTGCGCGGGCGGATTTTTTAGTGGATGTTTTTTTAATGGTGCGTTTATAAGACTATACCACACCGGTGCACCACCATCAGTTTTAATAGACAATGGTGCACTTTTGCAGAGTTATTTGAAAAAAAACAACAACAGTGCAGATCATATAAAAGCAGATCGAAAGCATCGATGTGCCCGAAAAGGGTGGACCGATGTGCAACAAACAGGTTCGTCATCTTGCGTTTTTCTTCCAAAATGCACACCGATGCACTGTTGTCCCCTTGCAGCACTGTAGCACAACAAACAACTCCACAGTTTGTGTTTTTATTAAAATGCATAAAGACGCGACTTTGTCCTAGTGGCGCACCGATACGTTCCATATGAGGCACCATAGCATGTTTTTAAAAATAAACAGTGCACTATCTGCATCGATTAGCATCAATGTGCATAACCTACATGCATTGGAACGAGGTTTAAATAAAAACTGATGATAAAAAATATCGCGGGCCCTGTGCACACACGACGGGCGCACCAATGCGCAAAAAATAACTGCACAGACTACGTTTTGAAAAAAACAGACCGGTGTGCATTTGTCATGAGGGCGCCCCGGTGCGATCCATATGGTGCACCGTTACAATGTTTTTAAAAAGTAGCGATGCACTATTTGTAGTTGTGTGCACCGGTGCGCTTAACACGAGCACACCGGAACATGGATAAATAAAAAAAAACCACCGGTAAAAAAACATTTTTTCCATTTCTAGTGCAGAGAAGCTCTCAAGCACCGGTGCCTCCTTTGCCCAATTAAAGAGCATTGTCGTCGGTGCTTCCATTTCTTGCATTGATTTCGTTCGGTGCTTGGTTCGTGGGATTCCAATTTTTCCATACTGTGGTCAAATTTCATTTTTTTCACTACATCCCAATGATGCCTCCTCGACGAAAAAATGTTCGGGTAAATTTTTTATTTCTTTGTACATTGTCTTTTTAGCGGATTAAATTTTAAAATTGAGTTAAATTTGCATTGTTTTTCAATTTTTTTTTTCCACGCAGTGCATTTGAGCTATTTGTCTCGCACCGCGCGTTGTGCGCCCTGTAAATTTTATAGGGTGCACCGATCATGTATATTCTATTTTCGACGGTGCGACGTATTATGAAATGCACCGGTGCATACTTACCAATGACGCACCGATGTGTCCGAAGCAACAAAAGAACTGTCCAAAATACATAGTTTCCACTTAATGGTGCATCGTTTGTATGTACGCACCACTGCGTTCATAAAACTATATGCACTGTTGAATGAAAGCTATTTATTTTCATCTATGCGTGCCGAATAAACACACCGATGCATTTCTGATAATGGATGCACCCGTGCGTTTATTTTGAACGCACCGACATAAATAAATAGTTTCTTTTCAACAATGTGTTGGTTATAGGGAAGGCATCGATACGTTCCTAAAAATATACGCATCATTTAAAATAGAAAAGTTACATATGAATGATGCGTTCTTTATATGTACGCACCAATGCATCCATAAAACTATACGTACTGGTAAAGACAAATATAGACCGTCCATTGGAGGTCCGAGAATCATTGAGGGCCATTGATCTCGCCACATTCGAATGAGAAATTTGGCTAAGGAAAAACTATTCATGCTGATGTCATCCTGGACACATGGAGACTTTCTATTGGCCCAAGGTGGCATGGACGTGGCAAGGGAGAAGGACACGTGTTACCTGGATTTGATATTCTTATCGATGCATTTGGTGGGTTCCATCTGTCAAGGTGGAAGCCTTTGATTGGATCTGACAAGGCTCTGCTGGCATGTTGACGTGATACCTGTATGGGAAGCTACGAGATCTGAGATTAGATATGGACCACACATCGGGGGGTGTGTCTACATAAATCTAAGCTGTCCATAGGGGGTACACCATCAGAGCGCTTGAGGCTTAGGTTCAAATGTGACTCTATCGAAGGGATTTTGATGACCATTGATTTGGAGGTGGGCACGCGATGAAATCCAAATAGTTGGTCTTTTGGGGTCCGTAACACTGTCAATTATGCACACTTAAGCCATAGTCTTGTTATAAGTCTCTGGGATATAAACTCAACACCTTTTTCATGGATGACGAGTCCTTTTTGAACTGCAACAAACACCCAGGGGCTTAAATTTTTCCTTTTGCATGCAAGGGAAAATAATTTCTTGTTGTTTCTTCCTACCGCCTTTAGGAAATTTTGACTCTGATCTACGTAGAGGCTCTTGAAGCTTGACTTTTCTGCTGCTAAATTGCCGAATCTTAGCCTCACCACTTTATAAAATCCTCATTTCTTTTGATAGGAAAAAAATCATACTAACCAGTATGAAGAATCGGTCAGATGGACGGGGTTGGAGAAGAAGACAAAAAAATTGGAAAATGCCTCAGACCCACGGTGAAATACTTGGAAATGCATCTAAGTATAGGTGCAAGATGAATGCAACAAAACTTGAGGATGTTGTTAGGAGGCCACATAAGTTTGAAAAGATATGCCTTAGACCTACGATGAGACCATCAAGATGAATGAGATCAACAACCGAGATTGAATCATAGTCCAGATTAGATGCCCCAGGAGGTTTCCACTTATCGTAGATTGGATGACTAAGAGGGTGAGAGATCAGATGGCCTAGGAGGATGCCACTTGTCATAGATCGGACAACCCAGAGGGTGAGAGATTGAACATCCTAAGAGGTCACCACTTGTTGTAGATCAGACAGTCCAAAGGGTGAGAGATCCAATGGCCCAAGAGGTTGCCACTTGTCATATATTTGATGACCTAGAGAGTGAGAGATCCAACATCCCAGGAGGTTGTCACTTGTCATAGATCAGATGACCCAAATCACAAATTGTTAACTTTTTTTGTGGAAAACTTTGGACCCAGAACAAGTTAAATCCTGATCGTTGATCATTAGAGATCAATGACTAAGATCAAAGGAGTGGGACTTGATACCTAGTGGGATAGCTCAGCCACATCAATGCCATGATAGAAACCTCATTATCACCATGTGTCTAGTAAGATGAGTTCCACATCATAGGGGGTACACGTCAATGTCATAATAAGAAGCTATGCAAATGCGACATACAGTGCCACGTGTTAGAACACGTATCAATGTCATGTCATATAGTACATGAAGAATACATCCACATGGAAGCCATATCATATACCATATCAACACAAGAGATCTCAAAAATCGACTAAGTATCAAGGCATCACAGAGATAATGAAGCGTCGAAGAATTGGAAGTATGTCAAGAAGTTGAAATAAGAGCGAACCTGCGGTAAAATTTTGAAGAAATGGCTAAGTACCAAGAATCAGTTGGATAGAGATGACCAAGTATCAATAAGATGATTGGTAAAACGAGGATATCCCATGGACCCCCGGTAGGAGTTTCAAAAATTTACTAAGTATAAGAGACCCGTGCTAGGAGTTTCAAATGAAGATAAGACGATCAGTCAGACGAAGATGTCTCGTGGACCCACGGTAAGAGTTCAAAATTTACTAAGTATAAGAGACCCATGGTAGGAGTTTGAAGATCGACTAAGTGTCAAGACATCGCAGAGAAAATAAAGCGACAAAAAATCCAGAGTATGTGAAGAAATGAGCACGAACCCGCGGAACTACGATGAGATGTCGGAAATTGGCTAAGTATGTGGAATATGTCGAATGGAGATGTCTAAAAAATTGGCTAAGTATGAGGAATCGGTCAGACAGACGAGATTGTGATCATAGACAAGTGAATCAGGAAAATGCTGTAGACCCGCGAGCCACGGTAAGAACTCGAAAATTGACTAAGTTTCAAGAAAAATTCATAAGGACATAGATATCACGGAGCGTGGTGAAATCTAAGAAAATTGCCTAAGTATGAAGAATCGATCAAACAAACGAGGCCGCACAAGAAGACATAATAATTGGAAAAGGCCTTAGACCCGCGGTGAAATACTTGGAAATGCGTATAAGTATAGGTGCAAGATGAATGCGACATAACTTGAGGGTGTTATTTGGAGGCCGTGGAAGTTTGAAAAGATATGCCTTAGACCTGCGGTGAGATATTCAAGCTAAATGAGATCAACGGTCAAGATTGAATCAAAGTCCAAATTGGACCGCCCATGAGGTTGCCACTTATCATAGATCAAACAACCTAGAGGGTGAGAGATCAGATAGCCCAAGAGCTTGCCACTTGTCATAGATCAGACGACCCATAGGGTGAGAGATTGAATGGCCCAACATATCATGACTTGTCATAGATCAGATGGACCAAAGGGTGAGAGATCTGACAGCCCAAGAGGTCACCTCTTGTCGCAAATATACGATTGAAATTTAATCCAAGGACTGATCGAACGACTGCTGTGCATTTTGGTTGCATGATGTGTTTTGGTGGGCAGAGACCAAATCAATGATTGAGGTTAATCAACGATATAGTTAGACGGTGTTTGTGAGTTGAAGGTTTGAACTATGTGAAAACAAGATCAATGGTTGAGATTGAACATTAATCTTATCAGATGAATTTTGAGTGTTGAGGGGCGTGTTGTGTGTTTCAAGTACCAGAGGTCCCGATATACTAAGAAGAAATCGATGGATGAGATCAAAACATGGAAATATTAGACAACTACCGAGTGATGAGGTTGTGGTGCATGTTTTGATGGATAAAGAATGGATTGATGACTACAATTGAATCAAGGGATCACATCCAATGGTTGTTGAGAGTTGAAGACATATTATGTGTTTTGGAGGGAAGTAAGTAGATCGATGGTGATGAAAAATACTAAGAGGGGGGGTGAATCAGTATCTTGAGCTATCAATCAATTTTTCACTTTTCTTTCACTGAAAAATCTTAGTCTACTTTATAGAGACCAGTGGTTGTATATTCTTATGAAAACAGTAGTGCATTCAGAGATCTTATTATGAATTTCTTCATTCATCAGATGTCTTTTAAACAGTAATTCAACAAAATAAACTAACACAGATGA
>JZKD02S2356323.1:93689-113481 GCA_000966675.3 Picea glauca | reverse complement strand
CACTTTTTAGGGGAAAATTCACATGATCATCCTTTAAGAGGGCATAAATCCTCAACCGTGAGGAACCACGTGGTGTGACTCCTACCATTGGAAAAATATTGATGAGGGATATCAATCCATGGAGGTTTTGCATGCATTTTCAATGTCCTTCATACTCTTTTTCTTCAATCAAATGCACGATTTCTTCACCATTCATTCGAGCTTCCTTTCCTCTCTTTTGGGGCTTCTTGTCCATTGTTGTCTCCTATTGTAATCCACTAACGTATATTAAAAGTGTTCATGTCAAATCTCCTTCAAGGTTGTTAAAGTAGCCACATCTTCATTCCTAATAGGGGCTTTGAGGAGATGACTTTTCCTTCTCTTCTTTGCTGCTTCCAAGGATGATGTGTTTTGTTTCATTATGTTGTCATTGATGTCAAAGGATTGATGTCAAAGAATTGATGTCTTGTCATAGCATCATTGATGTATTGATTGATGGCCTATGTTTTCATAGATGTAATTGATGTTAAAGGATTGATGTAATAGATTTCAAGTGGTGTCATAGTGATGTATTGTCATGGACTGATGTATAGATGGGATGATGTAAAGGTTGGTCATTGTTATATTGTAATGGATGATAAGAAGTATCAAATGGATGAACTCCAAAGTGATCCCCTTATGGTGAAATTCCTTACGGAAAGACGCTTCATGAAGTCCAAATGGTTAAGTGGTTGAGTCATCCTATATGTGTGGTTAAGGAACCCAAGGATTGATTATGGAATATTGTAATGAAGATAAATGATTTTTTAAGTGATATTATTCTATATGGATAGTGATAGTCATTACATTTCCGGTGATATGTGGAATGTCACCTAACTCCTCACAATTAGAGAACCCTCATGTGTTTTCTAGAACCCCCTAGAAGGTCAAAGAAGTCAAAGAAGCTCCTAGAAGAAAGTTGACTAGTCAAAGTGGTTAATCATGGGTTAAGTGGTTGAAACAAGCAAACAATTAAAAATAAATTAGTTTCAACTAGAAGTGGAGAAATTACTATTTGTAGTAAAGTGGGTTAGAAGTGGACAAAGTGGTTAGAAGTGGGTTAACCCCAAAATAAGGAAGTTGGTTAGAGTTGGTTAGATGAGGAACCTACTTGGAGAAGTATAAATAAGAGAGAAAGGGTCTCTTGTGTGTGTATATATTGAGCATATTGAAGATATATTCTTGGTGAAAGATTCATTGCAGGTACTCATGGACGCATCAGAAGTTACATAAGTCTAAGGTATTGACGACAAAATTTTTGGAGTTTCAGAAATACTGAAAAACCCTAGTTTCTGATATGTATACAGGATACCAATATAATAATGTGCTAACATACACGGGCTAGAAGTATAATAGGGTGCACACATACATGGGTTGGCAGTATAATAGGACATGTACATGAGGGAAAAGCATAAAATCTTGAGCAAGTGCTGGTGCCATGTTCTCGAAGTTTGAAGCAAGTTCCTAGAGCAATGGTCTATTGGTTCATATATGCTATAGAAGATATGGTATGATTATATGTTGTCTTCATGCTTAGATTTTCTCATGGTATGGTGAATGCTTGAGGCATTCTTTGTATGGTTGTATTGATGTTTGGATATGGTAGCTACTTGGTTGAGTAGTTCAATTTAGTTCTGATTGAGAGATGTCCATGATCTGTAATTGTGTATGCATGAGGAGCATGCATAGGTTATTGGATGACATAGATATGTTTGTGATTTGTTATGGCACATATTGAGCATTGAAAATCATATCACAGTGACAGATCACAAGTGCAAGTGACAGAGGAAGAAAGGCTCTTAAGGGCTAGAAGTTTCAGAAACCCTAGTTTATGAAGGTGTACATAGGCTAACATTGGGTCAGGGCTCATACATAAGAATGTTGCAGTATAGACAGGTCATGTACATACACAAGTTGCAGTATAAATAGGTCGCGTACCTGTTGACAGATTGGATTCTGTCTACAAGATGAGTCTTGTACTTGAGGATTGAATTCCTCTTCTTAGTTGGTGCTGAGATTTGTAGGCTGAGTCTTGCATTGAGAGTTGGTACTCTTGTGGATTTGTTTCTCTATTCAGTTGTTGCTGAAAACCGCCCAAGGATTGTAGTCCATAATATAAAAGAAACTTATACATATATCTTCTGTTCCTTGTGGTGATGGATTATTGATGATATTTGTTGCTGATATATGTTTACATACAACTTTTTATAAATGAAAGTGATGAATGATGAGTAAATGGTGATTTCTAACTAAGATTTTTTTTTAAATAAGTAAAAATATCCCTACACTGATTCACCCCCCCCTCTCAATGTGGTCGGTGTGTCCAACATGTTCTTCATGTTGATTACCAACGACCAACTTTGACATCAATGACAACACCATTCAACAATCTCCCCCTTTGTCATTGATGGAAACACTCATACTCCCCCTCTAATGATGCTCCTGATCTTTCTCTCCCTCTTTGGAATTAATCGCAAAGGGTAACCCCTGTTGACAGTATAAATCCCCTTGACAATTTCTCTCCCCTTTTCTTGTTGTGCCTCTTACAAATTTCCTTCTTGTGACTGTGTTAGTTCCACCTATCAATATGATTATCTACTGATTCATATGATTTACTGATCATTCCTCTTGACAACAATGACAATGATTCCTTCTACCTTTCTGCGATTCCTCCTGAGCTCATGCTTTCATCCACTGTCATGCATATTCTTTGATTCATGTCAAGTATTGTCTTCTAGACCTACCAAATATACCATGAGTTCATATTTGTCCATATGTCACAAAATTGTCCATGACTATACTACTCTACTTTACATAATGTTGACTAATCTTCCACTTCATTTTTATGAGAGATTCTTCAGATCTGCTACAACTGATCACTACATATTCTTGCTTCTCAAGCTGAATCAAATATTTCCACTAGTTTTCTCTATCTTCAAATAAAAATCTATGGGTCTGCAACAAGAACACTAGGTCGTCAAACACATTCTTGAATGTGCTCAAACCAATGAATATATATCTACTTGAATATATACTTGAAATCCTCTAGTCATAAGTCAATGATATTCCTTTTGTATTCCAGCTAACCCCTTCATATCTGCAAGGAGATGTGTTCTAAACTGCACCTTGAAGTAATCAACCAATATGTCATGAGACATTCTGCAAGTATTCCATCAAATCACTGTGAATTTTCCTTCCCAAAACACTTTAGATTGTTCGAAAGATAGTTCTCTAATATGTAATAACTACTACTTAGACTCCCCCTCTTCAAAATTCACATTACTGGGAGTCTCCAAGCCAGATTGCTTAGAACAATGTATGAAGCTGCTCTACTGCAAGATTATCATTCTTAATTATGACATCTTCCTCTTTGCATGAATATTCGTCATGATTTCACAACTCTGCAATTCCTGTGAGTATGATCTCTGGGAGTTCTTCATTCACTTGTTCTTCTTGTTTTTTCTTTCTTCTCCAAACCTTCTTGTATATGATATCGATGTTTTCATTCAAGAAAGACTCCATCATGCTTCTACAATTACGAGATATGTGTCCATAGTTGTGAAATTTGTGACATTCAATATTGTAGGGATTCGTATAAATGCCTCTTGCTTGAACATTTATTCTATATGCTCTACTTTCTATAGCTTTATGTCCAAAGTTATTGCAAATAAAATAGTAACCAGGAAATAAACTTTGATACCTATGGGTAGAAGGTTTTCTTCGAGATACACCTCTTCTTAATTCATTCCTCTTTGAATCGTGTTGACCATGATCCCTTCCTTTGTAATATTTGCCTTGATAGGAATGTGTAAGTGTGTCTACATAATTCTTAGCCTTCTCTTCATTCTTCCTTTTTGACAACCTGGAACACTTCTCTTCAACTTTCTTTACTGGCGGTTTGGAGCTTCCTATTTCTTCAGTGATCTTGTTGAAATTGGCATGTGCATCTTCTTTGCATGAAGCCTCATCAATGTATCCAAGACCCATCTTATCGAATGGTGACCTCTGGCAGCTGAAAATGTCTTATAATACTTGACAAATCTTCATGTCTTTGTTGAGATTGACAACTTCAACCCTCCATGAGATGAATTCTTCTTCAATCTTCTCACAATCTTCTTCTTTCTTCATAATCTGGATCATCATTTCTTCTTCCGTTCTCTTTGCTTCTTCAAGTTGGGTTTTCAAGGATATTATTTCTTCTTCAAATCTTCTTTCTTGTTGATTAAATTCTGCTTCAAGCTTGTTTAAGTCCTCATATCTTTCTTTAATATGACTTGTAAAAATATCTTCTCTATTTTATGCTTCCTTTAGCTTGATTATTAAGCGAGCAACTTCTTCTTCTTCCTTTTCAAGTTCCTTTCTCTATCTTTCTAGGGCACACAAGAATTCTACTTCATGATCTACCATACCATCATCAATTTCTTCTTTTGGATCTATCTGACTTGATGAGATTCTTTCTTCTCGTTCTATCTCAACATCTTCTTTATCTTGATCCAAATGCTCTGGCTCTGTGACTGTAAGAAGATATTCCTTAGAGTAAAGATTATGTAGCTTATCCCAAATCTCTTTGGTTGATGATAATTTTCTCACTTTGACTTTTACCGAATCATATAATATATCTAGGATGACATCCATTGTTATTTTGTTATTCCTTTTTAATTCCTTCTTGGTTGCAGTCTTAAGAGGTTTCTTTGGAGTGGTGTATCCTAAAACTACAGAGTTCCAAATTTCAAACCCATGTGCCTATAAAAATACTCTCATTCTTGTGATCCATATCTCATAGTTCTAACCATCAAACATTGTTGTTCCATTTTTAGTGCAATCCATGATCTACCTTCTAATGGTTAGACTGTTTCTAAAGGAACCTTGCTCTAATACCAATTGTTGGAATATTCACCAATACTGAGAGGGGGGGTGAATCAGTATTGGGCACTTTTTACCATTTTTAATCACAACATGTAAACATTAACTTATCAACATTTCCATTCAACAATGCATAACATCAAACACAATACACAAGATATTTTTACGTGGAAACCAAAATGGGAGAAAACCACAGAAATATTTTAACATATATCTTGAAGATTACATCCACATGAAGCACCAACTTCCAATATTTACCAGCAATAACTGGAGGGAGTCACCAACCCCCTGATTTACATGCACCAACCTGAAGGAAGATCCAACTCCCTATTTACCAACACCAACTGCAAGGAGGCACCAAACCCTTGGATTTATGAGTACCAACACAAAGGAAGTTGCAACTCCCCTGCAAGCACCGGCCTATTATCTAAAGACACCAATATTCCCATGCACCACCCAACCACCCTTGTTTCTCAGGTACCAACCTGGAGGAGACCTCGATCTCTTGCCTTGCACCACCCTACCACCCTTAAATACATAAGAGAATCAACCTGTCATTGTCATTGTCATTGATACATCATCATCAAACTGGGTGCACATAGAAATCCTAGGTTCACATGGGTCCACATATAAACCCCAACATCACTTGTTAAATATGCATACAAAGTTGCTCATAATTGTACCTCAAATATGAAAACTTGTAGATTCACCACAAGCTCAATTTTCCATTTGTGATTCTAAAACTTGGACCTTAGATATTAGGATATGTTATCCTTATGATTCAACAAGTGGAATTAAATTTGGACCTACCAAGCTTCAAATATAATTATTATATCTCGAGCACATGTTTGGGACTAGTTTCTAGATTAGTCACAAATCATAACTTCCAACAAGTATAACTTCGTACATGTAATGAATTAAGGTCTGAACTTGTACCCAAACTTCTTCGATATCTTCTCTGAAATTTCTCCAAGTTTTTCTCCTTGACTTGTCCTCGAAAAAGAGTTATAGCGAAAATGGAAAACCTTGTTGAATTTTGGTCTATTTTCGAGAGTGAACTTGTACAACATTCCACATGCTCAATATTTGATATCTGATTCTGAAACTTGTAAAACAAATACTACATATTGTACTCTTTCCAATAAAATTGGTGTCACTTAATTTGGATCCTCTATTAAGAAGTTATGATTGTTTTACATGGAACACCTGTTTGAGACTAGTTGTAGGACTATTCAAAATCCCCATCTTCCACATAGTGTATCTCCAAACGTAAAATGACCCAGAAGCTAAAATTATTACCACATGTACCTTGATATGTCTTCTCAACATCCTCCAAGTTTTGTTATCTGATTCATTCTATAAAAAATGTTATAGCAAAAGTTACATGATGACCTTCAAAGAATATACCTTAGAACAAATCATCAGAATACCTCATCTTCCCTTGGAATTTCTCCCTTCTTCACTTCATCTTCCATCTGAAACTTGCCACCAACCTCGTGCTAAGAGATCACAAGATTGAATGATGAAAATGAGAGGTTCTTAATGTGTATTTATACCCTTCCAATCACTTCCTTTGCTTAACTTTAGGGCCAACCTATAACTTCTTGTTTGCAACAATTTTTAGGGGAAAATTCACATGATCATCCTTTAAGAGGGAATAACTCCTCAACCGTGAGGAACCACGTGGTGTGCCACCTACCATTGGAAATGTATTTATGAGGGCTATAAATCCATGGAGTTTTTGCATGAATTTTCAATGTCCTCCATATTCGTTTTCTTCAATAAACTGTGGGGCTTCTTCACCATTCATTCGGGCTTCCTTTCCTCTCTTTCGGGGCTTCTTGTCCATTGGTGTCTCCTATTTTAATCAAGTGACGTATATGAAAAGTATTCATGTCAAAGCTCCTTCAAGGCTCTTCAAGTAGCCATGTATTCATTCCTAATAGGGGCTTTGAGGAGATGACTTTTCCTTCTCTTATTTTCTTCTTCCAAGGAGGATGTGTTCTTCATGCTGATTGCCAATGACTGACTTTGACATCAATGAATGTTGATATTTTGATGTAAATATGGAAGATATTATTTTGTATTTGTATTGGTAAAACCTTGAGAAGGTTATTGTAATCTTATTGTATAAATCATCTCAAAATAAATTATTATTTTATTGTTTTCCGTATTGTAAAAGTCAAAACGACCCCTCTTAGAGTTACGTCTTTTCGGGAGTCAAGTTATGTGTATAAATAGAGGTCGAGTTCCTCTCATTTGCACACACACACAACTCACCTTCTCTTTTGTATTTGGAGCATAGCAAATGAGGTTTAGCGCATGAGGTCTTGGTTGTATATTTTAACCTTGTACAATAATTTATTGTAGACAAATTTTCAATAAAAGAACAGAAAAGATACAATGGAAAATACACACATTACACAGATATTTTTCCCTTGGAAACCCAAACATGGAAAATAAACATATTCTATATTCATTCATAGTGATACATTGGTTACAATAAAATATACATATAGGAGCCATCGACATCCAAAACCCTAACCCAATGACCTAGATTAGTCGACAACCCTAATTCCTTAACCAAAAATAGAAAACCATTGGCAAAAAGCATGTGATGAAAAACCGCCCAATAATGGACATGAAAATCAAGGTGACACGAAAAAAAAGGCAAAAATGTGACATGTTTCTTGAGGAAAAAAAAATTCTCGGGGGCGTTGCCCCTGAAACCCCGCCCAGGGGGGATATCGCACCCAGCGCAATGTAGAAAACACTAGAACTAGTCGTGCAAAGAATATAACACATACCCAAAATTTTCCCACTTGTTGTTTTCTTTGCATACAGGGGGTTACGTGGTTACATAGTCAATAATCCAGGGCATCAATTCCCATGGATCCTCTACACCAATAGAACTTCTCAGTGCTCACAAATTTTGTTAATGAATCTTCAACATTCTTCAAAGTGTCCACCTTCATCAGGACACTTTCTTTTCTTCAACCATGTCTCTCAAAAAGTGATATTGACTATGTTAGCACTTTGTAATTTGCCCAAGGTTGTGGAGGCAGTCACAGAGGCAACATCAAAACCGCTTCAAGTCAGGGATCTATCCCTCCGAGACTCAGAGAGGGATCTCTCTGTCAAATTTAGATTTGTTTGAAATAGGATATTAGGCTAGTTATGCAGAACAAGGTTTGTTTTTTATTTGAGGTGTTTGCCTGAATGATTGCTTTCGAATCCCATCGGGCGATGAGGTCTATGTCAAAACATAAGGTTAGATAAACAACTTTTAAAGGGATTCTTCACAGGGCAAGATAGCCAAGATACTGGATCGATTAAGATAAAATGTGATGGAAAGATAGAACAGGTGAGAGGTTCATTTAATTAAAGAAGCATTCAAGAATTTATTTAACTCAAAATCAGAAGAATAACATGCAGATTGATAAAAGGCCAGATACAGAGTACACAAGGAAAATTCTGTTCTTTAACTTCCTTTTAACAGTTGGAATTAGAAAACAAGGTGATAACAGAGTAAGAAAACATTAACATAGCAAGAAAAACATCACCAATGTCCAGACGCAAGAATCCTGTGGATCAATTCCTTTGTATTACTGGTGGATCTAAAAAATTACAGAGAACAACCTTTCTGGGTGTAATGATCAACCCTTGGTACTTCAAAGTTTGAAGTATTTATAATAAAAAATTACATACGTCCTGTCATTAAAGATCAAGACGTGGTAAATTCTAAATTTAGCTAACTAACTCAACAAGATACAAAAATTTATGAACTATTTGATGATGTGTTGAAATCTTCATCCTGATTTCTGGGGTAAACCGTTGGTGAGTCCTCTGCACGACCTCGTCTGATTGGATAGATGACTAGGCTTGGACACCTCATCTCCTACTCGATCAGATTGCATAGCTCTTCCCATCGAAGGTGATTGGGAACGTCGACTTTGAGTAGTCTTCGGTATACTTCATCCATCTCTGTATACTTGGCAAAAGTTGGCTTGATGATGAAAATGTACCGGATCTCGTGCTGTATGATGATGTCTGACTGTAAAGCTTCTAAGAATGCCTTGCCTATGACACTGCCCTGTATTCATGAGAATTTCAAACTATCTTTAGCCACGGTGGCTAGTTTCTTTTTATAATCAGAAAGTGTAATTAACTTGTCATTTATGACCCTTAAGCCAGGGAGGCCTTTCTTTTGCAGAGATTCAATTTTGCTGAAAACTCTTTGCACTCCTATGTCCATAGTTTGGACTTTTCCCTCCAGTTGTAGCATCAGTCCTCTTTTGGTTAGGACCTTCTTGACCTCGAGGATGGTTTCTGTCCTATCTTAAATTTTCAAATCCTCTAACTCTTCTCTAGTTTTTGAATTCAGGAATTTAATGATCTCAATGGATTCTGTGGGCATCTCTCCCAGTTCTCCTCTTATTTTCTCAATAGCCTGCTTTCTTATTTGCACTAGTTCGTTTTGATCGAACATGATTTGTACCATAGGCCATATTTCATTTACGGACTTGGTGATATCCATCTATACACTTTCCTTGACCTCAACAAGTGTTTTTCCCGCCACTGTTTGCTTTTGAAGTAGTTGCAATTCCTGTTTGAGCTTGTCTGATGTTTGTTTCTCCTTGGAGTAGCTGGTTTGGTAAGAAGACTTGAGTTCTTGAAGGTTCTCAACCTCCTTTTTAAGTCTGCTAATCTCTGTCTCTTGCAAATTCATCTCTTCCATGGATTTTGCCAGTTCTACTGTCTTCTCCAGAGTTGTCAGTGGAGTTGCTGAGGGAATTTCTATTGCAGATGTTGTGCTTACTCCTATGAGTGGAACTGTGCTCAATGGAATGACTTCCATGGGCTTTGATTGTTCCTTCTCTTTCACTAACCTTACCAGTTATGCTTCCATCTCTTTCAACTGTTCATTCTTCTCCATGATCAACTTGCACATCTCATCCTTTTCCCCTTCTGTCTCAGCTATCTCCTTTGCCTGTGCATCTTCCGTTGGTGGCAGTTTCAACTATTTCCTTAGAGATTCTATATCGACATTTTTCTTTTTAAGCATCTCCTCGACTGCTTTCACATTCGAGGGGTCATATCCGATCTTGAGGACCAATTCTTCCAACGTCTTAATTCTGTTATCCTTTGCAAAGGATGATATCTTTTCTAATTTCAGTTGTGTCTGGACATTGCTCAGAGATACCTGTAATTTAGTGGCCACAGTAGAATCATTTGCCAACGTGGAGAAAACCATTTCCCCAGTTTGCCTGTGCAGATCCATTTGATCAACAGGATGCACATCCCTAGTATGAAACTCGAATGTTGCCCTTTTGTAATCAGTGATTGCTTTCGGGTCTGGCACCTGTGCTTGCAGAAACGCCATGTGCATTTTACCCTTCTCTGTATCGAATGCAGACGATAGTTTGTGTTGTGCCGTTGATGTTTGTTTCCAAAATTGAGCATAAGTACTGCTAGTCAGCATCTAATTTTTCTTTTTGATCAGGTCATACTTCTCAAAAACACTCAACTTTGGTCCTACTTTACTCGGCTGGTCGACTAGTGGAGTATTTGTGGGCTTCTTGGACAAAACTGTAGACATGATCTGCTTGCTGCTTATGCTAAGAAGTGACTGATCATATTTCATAGTTGCAGTGGATTGGATTCCCTTTTCACCAGCCGTGTCAGGTGTATGACTGGTTTTTGGCATTTTGGTGTGTAATTGGAAATCTTCAGCCGAGACTTCGGTGACGGAAGGTGAAGTATCCTTCCTGGGTCTTTTCTCCTTGGGAACCTGTGGTGTAGTAGTCTGTGAGATGATGACCGAAGGGTCCTACTGTTTTGTCTCAACCAGAGTGTTCAAATCCCATTCTGTTTGATTCGTGAACGTTTCTATCTCAGGCTTGGGTGTATGAACATATGGAACATTTTTATTTTTAACCCTCATCTCATAAATTATCCCGCATGGATCATAGTGACATATGAAACTAACCTGAAACTTCATTTCTTTCAAAAATCTGTCTGCTTCCTCCTTGGTGCCTCGGCTATTACAGATGAAAGACCCTATTTGCCCTTTAATTCTAAGTTGTTGTTTCTTTTTCAGAGACACAAAATGTATGTCATCTGAGTTAATCATTTGGCTTATGTACTCCAGAGAAAATAACCTCATGGGTAGATACTTGGGAAATTTGTATGGAGCCAACTCGCATCCATATACTCTGATATCGGTGTGGTTTTGGTAAAGATACCAGTCTCTAGTTTTTGCAAGGTCTGAGAGGTGTAAAATCCTTTGAATCTCCTCGTTTATTCTTGGTTCAGGTCTACCACTGAGCATTCTCACCACTGGATGGTAGAACTGCTCGATAAACTGTTTGAAACTGAACTCTGTTGAATTTTGTGTGAGTAGTGAAGTCCAAGATGTTACCGCCTACGGTCTCCCATCCTTGTCCATTTTCCGCATTGAAAAGGAGAACCTGTTCGCTTGAAAGAAAGTGAACATGTAGGCCAGTATTGAGGAATACTGGAACATGCCTTCTGAGGAAAAATTTGAGAACTGCTCATGAATATTGTCTTCCAGAAAAGTGCTGTAGTCGAACTGAGTGGGGCGTCTTTCTTCTGTGGGGAAGATGGACAAAAAACCCCATATGGGTTCATCCACCCATTGGTCGGAAAAATAACCAAGTAGAGTACAGCACGACGAAATGACTTGGTTTCCCTTCTCTAAGAACAGGGAGGAAGGGTACAAGGGATTTGTCTTGGGGAGCTGAGCAGCCTGAGGGAGGAAAAGCTCGAAAATATGGGCTCTCTGAGGGAATGATAGTTTCTGGTATAGCTTCGTGATGAATTCGAGATTGAAAGGGGAGGTAGATTTAGTTCTGGGTATTTGCATCATCTGATCAATGGCCTCAGGTGTGATGAAGAAAAGAGTTTCTCCTGATGAAGATACTATGGCTCTCTGGTCGGGGATGTAATGAGCCTGGAATTTGAGGGAAAATTCAGGAAAATGGTGAACCTGGGGGAAAAGATACAAAGGAATTTTGGATTCCCAGAGCCCAATTTAATCACTTTGATCTAAGAAAATATCTTTGAGCCATGATTGCAAATCCATGAAGTCAAATTCGCACCTAGTGTCTGTGATTAAATGAACTTTGTCGGCCAAATGGATCTTATCGAGGTCGACAGGAGGTGGGAGGAAAGGATTTTCCTCGGCTTCTGCTTACTTGGATTTTGGGGCCATCACTGTGAAAATACCTGCAAGTCAAACAAAACATTAGTGGGGATGACTATGGTTTTGGACGGCTGATTGAAACGGAGAGGAGACAGGGAAAAATTCTCTGGTGCGATGGACAAAGTAAGTAATGGGAGAATGAAGGAAAAAAGGGTAGTTTTGAGCAAACAGATACCTGTTGGGCAAGGGAGACATATCAACAGGCTAACAAATAAGTTAGCCTATAATAAATGGCCAACGGGTCTTTTAGAGCATGAGATGGCAGGTAACAACGAATGACAAGTACGACAGGGTGACATGGAGGGTGTTGATTAGGAATTGACCATGATGAAGGGATTTGTAACGTGCGAACAGGGGGAATGGACTGACAGAGTTATGAGATGTTATCTTTAGGGGAAAAAGTGGAAAATGATCTCATGGGGCGATGGGGGGTATGTCTGAAAATGGTAAGTGGTAAGTGGTGGGAGTTTGGAGCAATGGATTCTTGCCACGTAGAGAAGAGGGCCCACCAAAAAACCACTCCATTTTGGACCCCCCCCACATCGTTAAAAGTAGACCGTTCGGGGGGGGTCCGAAAAAATACCATCAACCATTCATTGGTGTGCTTGCTGCTGGACCGTAGATCTGAGCGCAATGTTTAACCAACATTCCAGACACCCCCCCCCCACCATTAAATGAAGAACGGTCAGGGGGGTCCGGAATTCAATCTCAACCGTGGATCTAGGCGTCGACGCCTCAACCGTTTAGATGCACGCCTTTGTTATACATGATTCCATACCCCCCCATTACCGTTAAAGGTAGAACAGTCAGGGGGGAGGGGGGGTCCGAAAAAAATTATCAACCGTAGATCTGAGCGCCAGCACCTCAGCCGTTCATCTGTGCGTTGTCTTTGATCTGTGAGCGCAAACTCATATTTGCTTTGAAAACTTAGGATAAGCGCTTTAAGTGGGTTTTGTGCATTGATTCCCTTGATTTTGTCTCCATGGGGTTAGGAAACACCACTCAACGTCAACAATCATGAATTTTCTTTTCTTTTCCTTTCCTTGAAAATAATTCGCAGAAATGAAATATTATTTGCAAGCCAAAATACATCCAAAGTGAAAATTTTCTAGTCAACAAATGATCCTATGAATTATAGGGTTATAACAGTGGCTCCACCTGGGGATGGAAACTCTTTTTGGGAGGTGTCAAGAACCATTGAACTCTTGAATATGCAGACTGGTGATTTATTCATCGAGCTGATCCCAAAATTATTCTGCAACCAGTACCTGTTTTGATCTTTCAACTGAAACCAAACCAAAATGAACACTGTTGAAAAAGAGATGCTCGGAATGTTGAGCTTATTCACATTATCCTACCTACCCTATACTGCTAAAAATCATGCTAAATAAAATAATACAAAAATTCCAATGAAGCCAATCAAGTAGCCGCTTTACTAGCTCTACTCTTTCAATGTTTTCAATCAATATCAGAAATAGAACTTGCATAGACATCATGAAATGCTTTCCATCACGATCTTCATCACAAGGGGCTTGATAATCACGACATATAATAAAAAAACTGGAAATTCATTGTGGCTCTGTGATGAACAATTTCTCCATATAAATAGCCATTGGATCAAGATAAACTTGACCTATTGCTGGATATTCAAATTTAACCAACTCAAATTCATGATTTGATATTGTAGTTGTGTTATTTGCATCCTCATGCACTTTTAGACATGGCTATAACCTTTCTGATGGGTTCTAAAATGATGCTTCTACTGAACACACCCCTGTAATTGACTGCCTGATCATGTCAATATCATAACATCTTTTCAGCTCATGACTGGTGAATGAAGAATTATTTTGACCACACAGGTCATCCAACCAATCAGCTATTGGATCCTGAAAAGAATGAAAAGACTGCTGCATTGATTCAAAAGAAATTTCCTGACTTTTTATGTATTTATCCTTCAACACTTGTTCAAGAGTCTCCTTCAAAATTTGAAATGAATTATAATCTAATGGGACAGAATTACATTCCACTGTTTCAAATCTTGTTTCGAGCTCTGGACTTCCATCTGGACTTTGAAAATCAAGGGAAAATAGTGACTATGATTTTGGGTCTAAAATAGATCCCATGTCATCAATGACATCCTCTACTGACTCATCATAAAAAAATTTGTCTTCACTATTCACAACTTGCCTAGAGTTTCTTTTCAGAAATTGAAAAGATGAGAAACATAAGGGCAAAGATTTTTCCCTTACTCTGAAATTTTCTGCATTTTCCTCATCGCTGTCATGATTGTTGGGCAGAGGCTGATTGTCATATCTGAGCTGTAATTGATCTTCTTCCTGCCAATGACATGTTGGTTTCTTTGAACAATCAACATCTATTTCAGCCTCATGATCGTCATCATACTGATCACACTTGGGTAGATTATGCCAGCAAGAAAATTCATCAAACATGCACATCATATCAAATGATGGCTCTTCAACAAGATGAGTTGGAACTTCATCTTCAATTGTATTGTGAATTGAATACATGAAAGAATCATTATCCAAACCATGGTACCAAGGGTGAGCTACAAAATGTTTGGGAATTGTGACCTTTTCTTTCTCTGAAATCAATGGAACATGATGTCTTTGGATAGCAAGCTCATCTTTCTTGCTGATCCTCTGCATCATCTCTTCCACGACGCTGGCCAAAATGTCCAGTTTAGCTTCTGAAGACTTCAACTGCTCCTTTTCTTTGTTCTTTACCTTTGACCTTTTGATCAACAAGTTGGCCTCCACATCAACTGCAATGTTCTGCATTTCTTCAAGGCTTGCATTGTTCCTTTCTCTTAATTGGAATGCCATCTCAGGATCGAAGGCATCTGGGAAATGAAAGTGGGCTGATCCTGGGGGTGGTCTTATATCCACGGGCATTGCATGATATACCTTATTGAAACTTGCTGAAAACTATTGTATTGTTTCCCCTGACTGTCTTTTCAAATGGTCATACTCTTCTAGGATGAGAAAAACATTTCTCATGATCACCCATTGATCTAAGAAAATTTGCACAAACTAATGGAAATTGTTAATGCTCGCAGCTGGGAGATTTCTAAACCAGTTCTTGACTTTACCTCCCAATGATAGGGAAAACATTCTGATGCAGACATCATCATCTTCTACCTCAAAAAGATCAAGAAAATCCTCAAGGTTTTGAATATGCTTTTCAACAGTAATATTGGCATTCTCTCCATCAAACCTGGGTAGATTATTGGTGTAATTTGTAGGGAAGTCATGGAGGATAGGAGGAAAATCTAGGGGCTTGTATCTGTCTGGGATTTTGGCATGTACATGAGGTGAAGCAAGAGGCTTACAACCATCCGTAGCTTTAGCAAGAGTAGGAGATAAAGCAAGAGGCTTATGTCTCACTAGGACTTCTACAGGTGCATCTGGGATGTGCACGGGTGTATGAGTATGTACATAATATACAATTGGGGATCTGATCTCTTGAGGCTCATCAAGCAAAAGGTGGTCAATGTAATCTTCAACAATATACTTTTGATCAGGCTTAGAATAAGACAAAACATAATTGCAGATAAAACCAAAGATGTCTTGAATGCAATTTGAGCTTGAGTAACTGGTATTTCTAGACTGCTTGGCCATGCTTTAGGTTCTTCCTCCAGTGGATTCTTCGAATTAGAATTGATTTGGAGATTGGAGTCGCCAGGTAAATGATCTTAGCCTTCTTGTTTCTGGTCACTGTCCACCATCAATGATCAGATCTGGAACTTTGAAGTGTACTACTGGAGAAATTTCCCCAGTATGGTCACCATTCTATTAGCACTCTGTAATTTTCCCAAGGCTGTGGAGGCAGTCACAGAGGCAACATCAAAACCACTTCGAGTTAGGGATCTATCCGTCCGAGACTCAAAGAGGGATCTCTCTGTCAAATTTAGATTTTTTTGAAATAGGATATTAGGCTAGTTATGCAAAACAGGGTTTGTTTTTTATTTGAGGTGTTTCGCTGAATGATTGCTTTAGAATCCCATTGGGCTATGGGGTCTATGTCAAAACTTAAGGTCATATAAATAAATTTTAAAGGGCTTATTCATAGGGAAAGATAGCCAAGATACTGGATCGATTAAGATAAAATGTGATGGAAAGATAGAACATGTGAGAGGTTCATTTAAGTAAAGAAGCATTCAAGAATTTCTTTAACTCAAAATCAGAAGAATAACATGCAGACTGATAAAAGGCCATATACAGAGTACATGAGGAAAATTCTATTCTTTAACTTCCTTTTAACAGTTGGAATTAGAAAACAAGGTGATAACAGAGTAAGAAAACATTAACATAGCAAGAAAAACATCACCAATGTCCAGACGCAAGAATCCTGTGGATCAATTCCTTTGTATTACTGGTGGATCTAAAAAATTACAGAGAACAAACTTTCTGGGTGTAATGATCAACCCTTGGTACTTCAAAGTTTGAAGTATTTATAATAAAAAATTACATACGATCCTATCATTAAAAATTAGGATGTGGCAAATTCTAAATTTAGCTAACTAACTCAACAAGATACAAAAATTTAGGAACTGTTTGATGATGTGTTGAAATATTCATGCTTATTTCTGGGGTAAAGCATTGGTTAGTCCTCTGCACGACCTTGTCTGATTGGATAGATGACTAGGCTTGGACACCTCATCTCCTACTCGATCAGTTTGCATAGCTCTTCCCATCGAAGGTGACTGGGAATGACGACTTTGAGTAGTCTTTGGTATACTTTATCCATCTCTGTATACTTGGAAAACGTTGGCTTGATGATGAAAATGTACCGGATCTCGTGTTGTATACTGATGTCTGACTGTAAAGCTTCTAAGAACACCTTGCTTGTGATACTACCTTGTATTCCTGATAATTTCAAACTATCTTTATCCATGGTGGCTAGTTTCTTTTTATAATCAGAAAGTGTCATTAACTTGTCATTTATGACCCTTAAGCCAGAGAGGCCTTTCTTATGCAGAGATTCAATTTTGCTGAAAAATATTTGCACTCCTATGTCCATAGTCTGGAATTTTTCCTCTAGATGTAGCATCAGTCCTCTTTTGGTCAAGACCCTCTTGACCTCGAGGATGGTTTCTGTCCTATCTTCAATTTTCAAATCCTCTAACTCTTCTCTAGTTTTTGAATTCAGGAATTTAATGATCTCAGTGGCTTCTGTGGGCATCTCTCCCAATTCTCCTCTTATTTTCTGAATAGCCTACTTTCTTCTTTGCACTAGTTCATTTTGCTCAAACATGATTTGTACCATAGGCCATATTTCACTTATGGACTTGGTGATATCCATCCAGACACTTTCCTTGACCTCAGTAAGTGTTTTGCCTGCCACTGTTTGCTTTTGAAGCTGTTGCAATTCTTGTTTGAGCTTGTCTAATGTTTGTTTCTCCTTGGATTAGCTGGTTTGGTAAGAAGAATTGAGTTCCTGAAGGTTCTCAACCTCCTTTTTAAGTCTGCTAATCTCTGTCTCTTGAAAATTCATCTCTTCCATGGATTTTTCCAGTTCTACTGTCTTCTCCAGAGCTTTCAGTGGAGTTGCTGAGGGAATTTCTGTTGCAGATTCTGTGCTTACTCATGTGAGTGGAACTGCGTTCAATGGAATGACTTCCATGGGCTTTGATTGTTCCTTCTCTTTCACTAACCTTTCCAGTTATGCTTCCATCTCTTTCAACTGTGCATTCTGCTTCATGATCAACTTGAGCATCTCATCCTTTTCCCCTTCTGTCTCGGCTATCTCCTTTGCATATCCATCTTCTGTTGGTGGTAGTTTCAACTGTTTCCTCAGAGATGCTATATTGACATTTTTCTTTTTAAGAATCTCCTCGACTTCTTTCACATTCAAGGGGTCATACCCGATCTTGAGGACCAATTCTTCCAACGTCTTAATTTTGTTATCCTTTGCAAAGGATGATATCTTTTCTAATTTCAGCTGTGTCTGGACATTGCTTAGAGATACCCTATTTTCCCTTTAATTATAAGCTACTGTTTCTTTTTCAGAGACACAAAATGTATGTCATCTGAGTTAATCATTTGCCTTATGTACTCCAAAGAAAATAACCTCATGAGTAGATACTTGGGAAATTTGTATGGAGCCAACTCACATCCATATACTCTGATCTCGGTGTGGTTTTGGTAAAGATACCAGTCTCCAGTTTTTGCAAGGTCTGAGAGGTGTAAAATCCTATGAATCTCCTCGTTTATTCTTGGTTCAGGTCTACCACTGAGTATGCTCACCACTAGATGGTAGAACTACTTGATAAATTGTTTGAAACTGAACTCTATTTAATTTTGTGTGAGTAGTGAAGTCCAAGATGTTACCGCTTGCGGTCTCCCGTCCTTGTCCATTTTCTGCATTGAAAAGGAGAACCTTTCCACTTGAAAGAAAGTGAACATGTAGGCCAGTATTGAGGAATACCAGAACATGACTTCTAAGGTGAAATTTGAGAACTGCTCGTGAATACTGTCTGCTAGGAGAGTGTATTAGTCGAACTGAGTGGTGGGTCTTTCTTTTGTGGAGAAGATGGACAGAAAACCCAATATGGGTTCATCCACCCATTGGTCGGAAAAATAACCAGGCAAAGCACAGAGCGATGAAATGATTTAATTTCCCTTCTCTGAGAACAAGGAGGAAGGGTATGGGAGATTTGTCTTGGGAAGTTGAGCAGCCTGAGGGAGAAAAAGCTTGAAAATCTGGGCTCTCTGAGGGAATGATAGTTTCTGGTACAACTCCGTGATGACTTCAAGATTGAAAGGGGAGGCAGATTTAGTTCTAGGTATCTGCATCATCTGATCAATGGCCTCAGGTGTGATGAAGAAAAGAGTTTATCCTAATGAAGATACTATGTCTCTCTGGTCGGGGATGTAATGAGCTTGGCATTTGAGGGCAAATTCAGGAAAATGGTGAACCTGGGGGAAAATATACAGAGGAAGTTTGGATTCCCAGAGCCCAATTTCATCGCTCTGATCTAAGAAAATATCTTTGAGCCATGACTGCAAATTCGTGAAGTCAAATTCACATCTGGTGTCTGCGATTAAATGATCTTTGTTGTCCAAATGGATCCTATTGAGGTCAACAGGAGGTGGGAGGAAAGGATTTTCCTCGGCTTCTACTTTCTTGGATTTTGCGGCCATCACTGTGAAAATACCTGCAATTAAAAAAAATGTTAGTGGGGATGACTGTGGTTTTGGACGACTGACTGAAATGGAGAGGAGACAGAGAAAAATTCTCTGGTGCAATGGACAAAGTAAGTAGTGGGAGAATGAAGGAAAAAAGGGTAGTTTTGAGCAAACGAATACTCGTTAGGCGCAGGAGATAGATCAGCAGGCTAACAGATATGTTAGCCTGTAATAAATGGCCAACGGGTCTTTTAGAGCATGAGATGGTAGGTAACAATGAATGAAAAGTACGACAGGGTGACATGGAGGGTGTTGATTGGGAATTGACGATGATAAAGGGACTCGTAACATGCGAACAGGGGGAATGGACTGACAGAGTTATGAGATGTGATATTTAGGGGAAAAAGTGGAAAATGATGTCATGGGGTGATGAGGGGTATGTCAGAAAATGGTAAGTGGTAAGTGGTGGGAGTCTAGAGCAATGGATTCCTTCCATGTAGAGAAGAGAGCCCGCCAGAAAACCACTCCATTCTGGACC
>JZKD02S2356323.1:21086-58855 GCA_000966675.3 Picea glauca | reverse complement strand
CTTCAAGCCAACATATGAGGGTCCTCCAACTTCGTAAGGCCATAACTCTCAAACCGTGAGGAGTTATGTGATGTTCCACATACCACCAGAAATGACATGACATGTACTATCCATATAGAATATTATTACCTTCAAATATATTAAAACTCATACAATTATACATGAAATAACCTTGGGTCCATTACCCAAACCTTTGTGCTACCAAACTTTCTTCAAGGGTTGACATCAATGACAACCAACCTTAATCAACAAGGGGAACTTTGAGACAATGATTCTAGCCAAAGGAGCAAGGTTGAAAAGAAACGTTGGGACAAGATCATGAAATATATCTTGCAAGTATTGAGTTTTCTATCTGGTAACAAATCTGGTAAAACAAAATGGTATGTAGTGATTGCAAGTAGCAATAGAAAGGAATTATAGCAGAGGATTGTAGCTAGAAGGTTGTAACAGTGAAAAGGTCTCACAAGAGAAGATTGTGATAGATAGAGGCTTACAACAAGGATTGTTTTAGATTCTTTACAACTAAGATTGGAAAGTGGAGAACAATGGAAGTTATCAAGAAAGTGTGAGTAGTGTGCATAAGCCAAGTGAGAAGCAGAGGATGCTCATAAGGTTCTAGAGGAAAGAACCAATGATACCTAAAGGTCAAACTCAGGAGAAAGCTTGATGAGGTATGGAGTAGCAAGGTAAGGAGACTTGTTACAAGGAGTAATCTTGGTTGCAGCTCACATTGGGCATGGAAAAGATAACAAAAGGAAGGATGAAGATGACTATTGATAGTCATGACAGTGGTTCATAGAAATACCACAGTAAGAGGAAAGAATATTCCAGAGCAGATGGAAAGAAGAGAACGAGTGATGAAGAATTTAACAGGGAAATGATTGAGTTAAATGCAAAACTCAATTATGTGGAACATATACTACAATAAATTGAAGGAACCCATAGATGTGGTTGGATAATGAAGAAGAAGGCTAGATGGCCTATTAAACAATTGATTACTAGAAGGCAAAGACACAGGTTGAAATCTTGTTTGAATAAGGTAGAAAAACTCAAGATAGATGAGTATGAGGTAGAAGTTCACTATTATGAAACTAAAGAAGGATCAATCCTAGGAGAGGATGATTATGAGATGATGATGTGCTCAGATCAACACAAAGAAGGGAAGATAATAACATCAAGTGAGACAAATGGATCTCATGAATTTCAAACTACTTTTTTTGTGTGAGTATGTATTTGTAGGTACTGGAGAAAATGAAGTTTAACAAAAGCAAGGAATTGAAAAGGAAGAAGAAATGCAAGAAGAACATAACTATGCTTGTAAAAAATAACTGAGGATAGTATATTATGAGGATAGATGGTCTCAAGGAACTGCCACAGAAGAGAGAAGCTCACCATTGTTTCATAAGGATAGTAATAGAAAAGTTCATGAACCTCAAATAGACATCACGAAGAGTTGGGAAACTGCAGGAGACTAAAGAGTTCATATTGAAACTCAACAAGCTTATGAAGAGCGACATAAATTTAGAGGTATAATTGTTTGGTTATATTTTATTTGCTAAATTTTTACCTAACTATATTTGAAATAATTTTGTCAAAGGTTAAGGACATATGGAAGTTTGGAAAATAAAGGAAAATGTGTGTCTTGCAGATTTATGAATTTCAATTAGAATAGTGTAAAGATGACAAGGAGGAAGATGATAGGGAGAACTTAGCTCAAATTATTGTAGATAGTCCAGAGGATACTATGGAGTAAAGAAGGCAAGAAGACATCCATGGAGACAAAGATAAATTCTTTGAAGTTGAAGAGGGATATACTTCATAGAGGCCTAAGGAGTAGAAAGTTGTATGTACTGGCAGTGAAGAAGACAATGATGCATATTATAATTAGCAGACGATAAAGGGACAAACAATTACAAAAGACAAATGTATACATGGAGCAGTAATTTATACATCTGCAATATACATCAATGAATTGTCAGAAGATGGTGAAACCAGGAAAGCAAAGGATGAGGTAATGGATTTGTCTTTTCAGATTTCATTTAATGAACATGAGCATGTGATAACAGTTAAAGAGTTAAAAAATGTTTTGAGAAATAGTACAGGAAGTGATAATAATATGAGTCAAGGATATGGAGAAATAAACATAAATATAGTGGAAATGTAAAGACAACTCAAAATGTTGGTCCAAGAAAGGAAAACTAAAGATAAAAGTAAGGAAGAGGTCTCAATATTTAACCAATATTCTGAGCAAAAACAATATAAGGAAAACTTTTCTAAAACATGGCAGTATGAAGCAAAAGAAGGACATGACAAAATCATTATGCCATGTACACATCAACAAGATAAGAACCAAAACATATCTTTAGAAATAATGAAGGAGAAGATAAATGTGAAATACAATATGATTTCAAATTTTAAGTTTTTAACTATTGAGTGTATTGTACAGGATGAGGGACAAAATGCTCTTGGAAATATATTTTCTTGTGCATATATAAACAAACATAGAAGATTTAAATATGGAATCAATCAACCTTCCTTATAGGAACAAGAATATGGGAGACAAAAGTTAAATGGCTTAGAGACTTGGAGTGAAGAAAGAGTTATTGTGACTCTTACATAGGGTAATGCTCAGGAAAAAGATGACCGAAAATGATGTGAAATTGCAGAGCATGAGAAAATGTTGTCATGAAAACAATGAATACTTAAAGATCAAGAAATTGCCTGGGAAACTAATGAAAGTATGCATAATGCACATGAGTACAACATAGATATAAGAACCAATTGTCCAAGTTCAACACTTCAAGCACACAATTGTGCAACATAGAGTTAACATATAAGTGAATGGTTGTATATCATCATACCAGACAAGAAATTAATTATTTTTATAGTTGAAAGGATTCCATTTAAAACAATGAACAAGTGGGAAATGAAGGCAACAAAAGAGATATATTTTATAATTTCTCAGGGTCAACAAGTTAAGGCATTGTGGATTGATGTGAAAGATGATATAAGGGAGACTGTTTGGAGGTAGAATATGATTTTGGTGATGGGATCATAGATCAGAAAGTACAGTGAGGTACAAAACCAAGGAGCTAGTGAGGGATGCATGGAGCAAACATTCTATTGTTTTGGAGTATTGACAGGTGATTGTATTAAGTGTTGTAGGCTAACAATGTTATTAAAATAAATAATAACACCAACATAGAGAAATCATACAGAAGTAAAGTTTCAAAGGGGAAACAACCAACAAGTAAAAATGAAAATATCAGAGTTAGTAAGGAAGATATCCAAGAGGAAGATTACCACCAATGAATAGTTGATCAATAATGAAAGAGGGAACAAAGAAATTGCACTGCAACAAAGAAAATTTTGGGATCTTGGAAGGTTGCAGATAGCAACAATGAAAAAACAAGACAATCATGCAAGTGGACAACAACAACACATAATTTGGAATCCAAGAGGAGGAGAAGAAATAGTAAATTCACCTGCAATCGGAAAATGTAAGACAACCAAATTGAATCTACAATTAGATAAAGATTATAGAAGAAGCAATAAGAAGACTCATGAATAAGAGTCCATGAATTATTTTTACCCAGGGAGTCTAATGCAGGAGCATCTAACAACAAGTTATAGAATTGACCTCATAGGTCAAAGAAAAATTTACCAAGGGAGTTGGTTCCCTAATTTATTAATTAAGTTTTTAATAACTACAAAATGTCTCTAGAAGACATTTTCGTTGAGTTTATTTTCTAGGTGTCGAGTTGTTGTTTTAGGTGTTAAATATGTTGCTAAACCTTAGGAACATATCTCTAGTTTAAACATTTGTTTTGATAACTTGAGATATTTTTGGGTTGTGAGCTATCCGAGGGCTCAATATATATTGAATGTTTGGTAAGAATCAGAGGTTATTGAGTGTGTGATATTGTATAACAGAGGTCCAAAAGACTAAGAAGGAACAATGGTTCCATGTTGTAATCTTATTCCTTCAATGATTTAAATAAAGATCAGACTCTATGGAACTGTGTTTCCTGTGAATTTGATTTGTTAAATTCTGTGTATAAATTGTCTGGACAGAGTGGCGAGTTTCTATGGTTGCAACTGAGAGGATCACGCACAAAGTGGTTCCAAATCTGAACCAAAATCCTATCGTGGTTTGTTTTATTGGTGTAGAGGGTCAGGATTGATCTGGAGAACAATATTGACGACCCATATCATCTGAGGAATCGCCTCTTGGTGATTTCCAGTAATTTTTTCTTGTGATTAGACCCAATACACGTGTCCTCAATAGATTGGACAATGTGGCTCCGTGACTTAATTATAGTGAGGCCCACATCAAGAAACCTTTGCAATATTGTAATATGATGGATGACGAAGATTAGATCGTGGGAATAGATCGACTAAATTCATTATTTTAGACCTCGACCATCAGGGGATTCTAAGGTATTGAAGTCTTTTAAGTGACAAGATCTGAGATACGTCAGGCCGATGTCAGATCTCCAATTAGGAGACAACACAACAAGGATTGAATTATAGTTAAAAGGAACCAATGGTTCATTTATGAGATTACACTGGATCAACGATGACCCAAGTTTCAATGATATCATGAGTAGACAAGATCCAGTCATCTGGGAAAAGGCGAGATCAACGACTCTCATAAAATTGTGGGCGCTCAACTAGTGAGAGGTTTAATAACGAGGAACCCTCCACAATTTAAATATGTGATAGAAAGGAAATATAAATGTCGACATATTGTTCATTTTGGTACCCCCATGCTTTGAGATCTAAATCAAGGACTCATCCCCTTACAAATTAGCCTATGGTTTTGAGTGCAAGATCATATGAATGAGTGTAGTTTCGAGGGCTAAGATATAATCTCTCAGTCACAGTCGTAGGTCATATGCAGTTGAGAACCAAGGAATTAGTACTAATGCTTTAGTACTTAAAGGAATAAGCAGTACTTGGTCACAGTCATGGGTCTTATGGAATAAAGAAATAAGGAGTTAGCGTCAAAGGATTTAACGAACGGGTTTATCCCTTGGTCATAGACTTCGACCATATGACATAAATTAATGAAGAGCGCTTAGTATAGAGCTTCTAGTTTGGATTACTAACCAATGAACCAGGACCAGATTGGAATTTATGTTGAATTCGATCCTAGGGACAACGAGACCTAATTCACTATAATAGAGTTGTGATCAAGAACTCTGTAAGTGGGATTTTGGATGGGATTTGCCATCAAAATTTAACATGGTATCAAATTCGAGACTCTGAGAGATGAAGCTAGAGTTGCACAGAGATAGGATTTTTTAGCATCGAGAATCTGTTTGCGGGATTTATTGCAGACATGTTGTAGGGTTAAACTTAAAAAAAATGAGAGAGGGTACCTTACACAACCATACAACATTTTACAAGTCGTATGTCATACAACCATCTATAGAAGAGGAGAAGTCGGTGGGGAGAGTTGTCTGTTTGCAAGAAAGCATGTGTCGTGGAGTCGCGTGGAAAATCGACTGCAAAGGTGGATCGAGGGTCAATTAGGAAAATTTCGAGCTGAAGAATGTAGACTGTGAAAGCAGTTGGGAGATTGTGCATAGATTATTCATCGACTAAGGATTGGTAGTCACCGGAAAGAGTAGGTTGAGGTGAGTGTTGCCAACTACGAGAATTCACGCGGAGTTGCAGTCTTGTACGAAGTGTAGCCACATAGGTAGGAATTGGTGGCTGAGTTGCAGCTGCCGAAATTTATTGAAGTCACCGTGTGAAGGGTCAAGCAGGAGGAGATGATGAGGAGTGTTGGCCCTTGAATAAGTTTTGAGAGAACATTGGTCATGTTTGACCACTTTTAGGACTTCGATAGGCTGGATGAAGATGGAGCGCCCAGGTGAAGCAGAGATCATGGGATATCATTCATTTTGCGGGCTTTTGGACCCATCAAGGGGTTTTCTAGGGTTTGTGTAATGGGTTAAGGGATTTTATCCCATGGGTTTACCCATGATTAGGCCTTATTGTAATTGTATAAATAAGTATCTAAGGGATGTAAAAGAGTGACTAGTTATTGATTAGCTTAGTGCATGAATAGTAGGCTTTGTGCAAGATATTGTAAGTTGCTCCGTGCAACAGACTGTGTAAGGCTTTGTGCTAATAAGGAGTTGGCTCTATGCCTTGACCTAATCCTAGGAAGGAGGATTTGGAAGGCTGTGCATAGATCTCCTATCCTTTGCGGAGTTGGGCTCTATGGCTTTGTGCACAGGAGCAGATGGTTGTAAAATATTGAAGAAGACTAATAAAGAAGAAGAAGAAGAAGTTGGTGGACATAGCCCCACACTAGGGTAAACCCCGTATATCCTGTGTCTTGATGTGCTTTGTGCGATGTTATTTATGTGGTTAATTACTTAGTGTTGTTGTTGTTATGTATAATGAATGCATCTGATGTTGTAGCTTAGTGCTTAATGGTGTAAATAAATGCTAGATCTGAGTTAATGCTATGTGCTAAACGATTGGAAGTGTTTGATCTAATTATTACTGCATTTTTCTGTACTTAGGGTTTGATCTGCGATGTGAATGAGAATCATAATCTAATGCATATTGTTGGCTAAGTGCTCTATTAAGTGTTGTAATCACAGATCTGTGTCCCAGCTTGGTTGTAGACACTTGAGTCCTGCAAGCCCCTTGCCTCTACCTCGGGTGAGACTTCATCTAATTTGCAGGTGTTGCCAAAAGGGTCGATAGTTAGGGTTTTGTTGGTACGTTGTTGAAGCGTTGAACCCTGGGTCTGCCCTTGTGCCAAAAAATGGTTCCATTGCTGGGACCTGAAACTGTGATTGCTGGGAACTAAAGAAAAGAGAAAGCTCTGAGCGTAGATTTGTTGTTGTAAGTGCATAGTATTCTACTTGATTTACGAAGCTCTGTGCTAAGAAAGAAACCTGATCTGGAGAAAAGAGGTAAGATCTTAAAGCTTTGTGCTCTGGTAAAGGTAAGATAAGTGGAAATGTTTGCTTCGAAAGTATGAATCTAGGTATGTTTGATAGATCTTGTCCTAGTCTGAAAACTAGGGAACAATTAGAAGAAAGAGTTGATCTGAATAAATTTGATAGAAATAGAGAAAGATATGTTATTTCGATGCATAGAAAGAATTTTTGGACTAATAAGTGGATACAGGAACCTAGAAATATTTTTTGCAGAATGCAGGTCTATCACTATGATCCCAGTGTGCAATACAGGAAAGGCTGGGGATATTTTAAAAGAAAGAGAGGATTGACACTGTGTTATAACTGCAGAAGACCAGGACATCTTGCTAAGGAATGCCTTGGTATAGGTCCTATTTGTCTTTGTTGTAAAGCTATTGGTCATGAGGTTGAAGATTGTCCAAGAATGATTGCTAAAGTTGAAAAGATGAACATGAGACAAGAAAACTATGAAGAAGGTCAAGAAACTAAGGATCTGTTAGAGAACCAAAAAGAGAAAGAATCAAAGAAATATCATACTATGTTAGTACAGTTAAAAGAAGCAATGGATGACCACAAGGACGTCAATTTGTCAGAAATCTTGATAGAAAAACAATGCATAGTTACAAGAATATAAGACTTTGACATAGACTATGTATTGGATGAAGAAACACATGTGAACATTATGCCAGAAAACACTTGGGAAATTTTGGGAAAGCCTGCTATGATACCTTCATTGGGAAGGATAGGCTTGTTTAAAGGAAAAATGATAACCCTATGTGGAAGAGTTACTAATATACCTACGATTGCTCATGAAAAATCGACAGAAGAGGACTTTGAAGTTATTAAGTTTGTTGAGAACAATGCCCCTTTTCCACTTCTATTAGGAATGACTTGGATTAAAAAGGATCAAATCTGAAGGAACGCAGAGGAGAAAGCTACAGAAAAGGAAAATCAAGAACTAAGGGACTTCATAGCTAGAAACATAGCACGACTAATATAAGAACAAGAGTATAAGTCGAAGCAACAGAGGGCCAGAGAATTAGATGTCGAAGTTGAAAGAACACAGGAAGGCTTAAAGAACCTGTCCATGGAAGAAATAAGTATAACCACCCCAGAGATAGAAAAAGAAGGGACATTAACCGCATAATCTATAAGAGAATATCAACAGTGCGAAGTCACTTTACTAGGAAAAGTTAAGAACAAAAATGGAAAGAGGAATCCAAAGACTCAGATCACAGGAAAGAAGGCAAGAAAGCTTAGTAAGAAGAAAGCCAAGTTAGAAAAACTACAGGAAGTTCCAGAGATGACTTCGCAGGAGGCTGGCTTGAAGAACCTGAACCTCGCTAGAATAACAAAACCACGCAGAATGGTACTTCACCATGGCAAAGTTACATGACCGTTGGAGGCGCCTCGACCGTTAGAATAATGCTCCGGAACAACTAGAAATGAATTTATTGCTTGAATGAATGCCATTGGACCATTGAGACTGTGCCATAATAGATGGATTCGTATTTATTGAGGCATTCCTGCCTGTTGGAGGAATCCGTTATGACGCTTTCCTATTTAACCTGTCAGATGTTGTGCCGGGACCACTTTTTTCCAACCGTGATTATCCAAGCTAACAAAAAATCCATTTTTTACCACGCTATGCTTTCTAGACCTCACCATCCTTGTGATTATCTCATCTATTTGTTCACATACCCAATCTATTTTGTTACACGTGTGAATGTCAGGCGAACATAGCGCGTTAGAAAAGTCAGTGGAGGAGATTCCCATAGATATCATGGATGAGAGAGTCATGTCCATAGGATTACAGATGTCGTCGATTGGGGGTTTTCAAGCATCCCCTTCGACTGCACGTCATTCTATCCGAACCACGATAGAGAAGAGAAACAAACACCGCGATGATCTGGCTAACGCGAAGCAGATCTTGTAGGTCCTGTCGGACTACATCCTGCCTTTGGCTCACGCGGTTAACCGCCACAACATCCCACAATATTTCGAGTACACGCTGATCAATGCGTACACCCCAAAGGGGATACACATAGTTGGACCCCAGTTAGGACATATCCTAGCATTGAAGAACAATGACTTCAACCTCAGAGACAGGAATAACTATGCGATGCTCGCGTGACATCGGTATTTGATGAAGACGATTGGGAAGAAGCAACGCATAGTCCCCCAGCTGTGGATAAAGGAGCTCACACAATCCATGATCCTGAATGTAATGAAGATCCCTCACTTTGGCCAACACCATGAGGTTAACGCTTGCATTAAAATCCTCCTATCGTGCTCTCACAGAGCCTATCTATGGCTTGATAGGTGTGTCATTGTGGATTCGATGCTGATCCAACTCATCACAGGAATGAGCATGCAGGGACCGAAACCTCAATAGTTCTACCCAGGGAAGGCTCCAGATAACTCCATGGCACAATGTATAAAGGAAGATTATGGCGATGTAGAAAAGGGAAAGCGAGGCTACAAGGTAGCCTCCATCTAGGATGGCGCAGTGCACCTAACTTGTCATCTTATAGCTGGAAATCTTGTCAGAAAGAACCATCCAACACAGTTCACTGTATTTGGAGTAGACCTCGTAGGGAAGTGCGTCGAAGGAATGCAAATGAACTGGGAAAGTTACCTCGTCAATGAGCTGGAGAAGGACTGTCGCAAAGCGCAGGACTAGGGATATGAGTTTCATTTTAGTTGGTTACTGGTATTGATCACATTTGAGGCTTGGAAAATGCTGGAAGGAGAAACCTTCCTGGAAGTTGAGCCATTAGAGCCATTGGCCGCAAGGTTCTCCACCTTGTGGTATACAAATGATATGGCAAAGCAGTGGAAATCAAACGTGGTGTTCCATGCTTACTACCTGCGGCTGAAGCATGTTATTGAAGCATTCCCATGAATGACACCCAACACTTTGCATCACTACAGGCCGCTAGTGAAGTTTCACACAACTCGACACTTTATCTACATCATTGTGTGTAGTGATGAAAGAAAGGAGGAGTTGCAATCCTATTACAAGCTGACCAACGAAGACATAGAGGAGATCACCAAAGAATGGCCAACAGAGTTCCTTGTGCCAGTGGAAGATGTAGAACTCTCTGACCTTGACATCATAGGTAGTCCATTAGTCACTAGGATTGAGCATGATGGATCGACTAGCGCGAAGAAAAAGAATAAAAAGGAGGAAGTGTAGAACATATAAACCGATGAGGAGGACACCGTCTCAGTAGAAAGTAGGCCTGAATCACCCGCAAGAGGAGGAGGAGGAGACAAAGTGAACCAAGAATAAGGAGGGGAAGAAGGAGACAAAAAATATAGAGGCTAAGTTACACCACCAAAGGATCCCCTTACAGAGGCCGAGACATCTAAGAAAAGGAAGGTTTCTCCCCAGAAACCCTCAGAAAGAAAGAAGACCTGAGACAATAAGCCTCAGTCGCAAAATGTGCTCACAGTGGACGATGTCGATCTCATCATCGTAGCAGTGGAAGGTGTTTTAGAGAATATCTTGTAGAGACATGGAGCAAAGCAGGAGACGATGTATGACAGAATTGAGAAGGAGCTGAAGGAGATACAACAAGCCATCCATTCGATCCGCGCAGTACCTACTGCACCTTCTTCATCGAAAAGTGCAGAATTGGGGGATGAGCCCACCCAATTACGAAGGTTAGTAGATGAAACAGAGGCTCAACTTCATCGAGTCCAAGAATAAAAGGAGTAGGCTATCGAAGCCTTGAAGCAAGAAAAGGAGGAGGTCTTAGAGCAACTTCAAGTTGCGCAGAAGGAGAAAGATGAAATTCAGGCGATGTTCGAGGAGGACAAAGCGAGGATGCAGAAAGAAAAAGACCAACTGCTTGTAGAGCAGACTGTGGTTAAAGAAGCAGTGACTAAAGAACTTCGCTCTGTGTCAGGCTTGGCATAAGAGGAAGAAGAGTCAGTTGAAATGCAGGTGGGGAAGCTCACTAAAGCCATTCAACATCTTCAAGCAAGAGTAATGGAGCTATAAATCCAAGCAATGCTGAGCACTTTGCAAGAAGTGCATGATCAGAGGGAGGAAATCACCAAAAGAATAGTTGGAAGGATCAAGGCACTCGCCTTAGAGTGTAAGAAATTGAGTGATTGGAGTGCGCAGACCTATGAGCACCTTGCAAAATACCTAAAGCTAAAGAAACTGGAAGCACATCTCCAGGAAGCGAAGAAACAAGCATCCACCGTGCAAGCGCAGATGAAGTTGCTTACTGCAATAGAGAAAATGAAGCGATCGCAGGAGCAGTGCACAGTCCAGCAGTAGGTTACTACCATCCATAGCAAAGTCATGGAAGTGACACAGAGACTATAGCTGGTGCAGGATGAAGCCTGCATAATTTTTGAAGAGGTTGAAGGAAAAGGCTCGCAGCTAGACCAACTGGTTGTGACAATGTAACAACACCTGGAAGGGCCTGTTACTGAGCAAGTGATTCAGGAGTTTGCTTAGCAGGAATCTCTGGCAAAGTAACAAGTCAAGTCAGCTTGAGGCCTTTGAAGTAGCATTGCCTAGATATGAGTGACTCGGGATGAGTCACAGGTGAGTGTTTGGGCCCTGTTGGCCCTTGACCAAGTTTGGAGAGAACATTGGTCATGTTTGACCACTTTTGGGGCTTCGACAGGCTGGACGAAGATGGAGCGCCCAGGCGAAGCGAAGATCGCAGGATCTCACTCATTTTTCAGGCTTGCGGACCCAAAAAGGGGTTTTATAGGGTTTATGTAATGGGTTAAGGGATGTCGGCCCATGGGTTCACCCATTGTTAGCACTAGGCTAAAGAGGAAAGAATAATGATCATGGGAAAGAAAGCGTGCAAAAAACGGAAGTAACAACTGGCAAAATATCAGCACGCGCACATGCAAGAAAGCGTGCACAAAGGAAAGAGACAACTTGAGAAAGAACAACATGTGCATGAGAGAAATACCTAGCGTAAGAAGGGTTAGGGTTTTGGTAATATTTTGAAAGTGGCTGAAGAGCCCGAAATGTATAAATATAGATACGAAAGTATCATGTTGTGGTTGTTGTTGGAAAATTATTATGATTGTTGTTGTTGTTTGAATTACGTGTGTAAGAGATATGTAATGTATGAACCAATTTTGTAAGATGTTGAGCAAAGGAGATATGAGGGGAGGTGGATTTGAGGATTATACTACAAGCTGTGGAGCCTGGTGCAATCTAGTTTGCCTCACATAGATCTTAACTAGTTTGTGGAAGATTGTAACCGCGCAACGCAGGAAAATCAGAACTACCATAATAAAATAGCCAAGAGCCAAATCTTTGTGGACGTAGCCTAGGAGGGGGTGAACCATGGTAATATTTGCATAAATGTGTTGAATGTTTTCATATCTTTACTGTCTTTCAAAAATTAACAGTTAAGATTGATGAATAAATAGATGCATTGTTAGAATCTGTTCTTACTTTGAGTTATAGGCATGCGATTTCAAGGAATAAGTAGATTACAGTAACAACTCGCGGTACAGAGCTATTCAAGAAACCCTTTATCCCCTACTCTGTCCTAGACTATAAACGATTGAGTCTTACAGTCACCCATTTAAAGCTATCTCGGGTGAGACTGCGCAATGCCTTCCAGGTGTTGTGTTTCCTTCTAGTTTACCAGGAGGGCCGATAGTTTTAGAGGATTTGTTGGAACCCCGAATGACATGAACCCTGGGTCAATAACTCAGACAACCTGAGAAGGGAAATAGTAACCAACACCCATTATTAGGCCTTGTTGTAATTGTATAAATAAGTAGCTAAGGGATGTAAAAGAGTGACTAGTTATTGATCATCTTAGTGCATGACTAGTAGGCTTTGTGCAATAGATTGTAAGTTGCTCTGTGCAACAGACTGTGTAAGGATTTGTGCTAATAAGGAGTTGGATCTATGCCTTGACCTAATCCTGGGAAGGAGGATTTGGCAGGTTGCACGTAGATCTCCTGTCCTCTGCGGAGTTGGGCTCTATGGCTTTGTGCACAGGAGCAGATGGCTGTAAAAGATTGAAGAAGACTAATAAAGAAGAAGAAGAAGAAGTTGGTAGACATAGCCCCACACTCGGGTGAACCATGTATATCTTGTGTCTTGATGTGCTTTGTGCGATGTTGTTTATGTGGTTAATTGATTAGTGTTGTTGTTGTTATGTATAATGAATGCATCTGATGTTGTAGCTTAGTGCTTAATGGTGTAAATAAATGTTAGATCTGAGTTAATGCTATATGCTAAATGATTGGAAGTGTTTGATCTGATTATTACTGTGTTTTTTTGTACTTAGGGTTTGATCTGCAATGTTAATGAGAATCATAATCTAATGCATATTGTTGGCTAAGTGCTTTGTTAAGTGTTGTAATCACAGATCTGTGTCCCAGCTTGGTTGTAGACACTTGAGTCCTGCAACCCCCCTGCCTCTACCTTGGGTGAGACTTCATCTGCTTTGTAGGTGTTGCCGAAAGGGCCAGTAGTTAGGGTTTTTATGGTGCATTGTTGAAGCATTGAACCCTAGTTCTGCTTTTGTGCCAACAAGGAGTAACTAGTGAGTGGTACACGAGCTATGTGAGAAAGAGAGACCATGGTCGTAGAGGATTGAGCCATCTGTAGAGGAATCTATGAGCATGTAGATGACAAACATGCTGGGTTGGGTTGGTGAATGTGGAAAACGCCTAGTAGGATGTGAGGGGCTCTAAGAGATAGTTTTCGGCTGGTGCTTGCTCAAATCCGCAGGGGAGGAAGTATACTATCATCCGATGATGAGAATAGATGGCGCAATATCTTAGTCACCGAACACAACAGTTTTTTCCAACAATTAACATATTTGTTGCCAAGTAAGGAGCCGATAGAGAAAAAAGTTAGCCACACATACTAGAGCTGAGGAAGTGGAGACTAGAGATGTCTGTCAGGGGGTATAGGATCCACAAGTAAGGAAAGTTTCTGACAACAATAAGATCCTGTTGAGTAAGAGGTAGATCGAGCTGTTGAACAACTGCCAAACAAGCAATTGCCAACATAGTAAAAGTGGCCAGTGAAGGAAATCTCATCGCAGAGAACCTAGCAGTGGCCAGTAGGGCCTAGGAAGACCAATATGGGCACACAGAGCCAGTGGCCAGCTCTTAGGAAGCATCCCTAAGTGCCCAAAATGTTTTTGGGCAGCCCCAGAATTGTCCAGGTAGCGGGATGCAGGCTTGGGCAATGGGCAGTTAGCTTGGAAAACAATCTAAGATAGTCAGGTGGCACCCATGAAAGATTTGGGAAGCCAAAAAAAGGACTTGGGAAACAACAGGAGGCTGCAAGAAGCCTCAGGAAAGCGAACAATGAGACCGGGCAATAAAAAAAAAAAAATTTCGAGTTTGGGGATGGGTTGTGGATAGTGGCTCATATCGCCATATGATGAGAATGAGGTCCATGTTTCTGAGTGTTTCAGAGAAAGAATCAAACTTCTATGTGAAGAGTGGGATGCATACCATGCATGCAATGAAGGGGGTTGGATGCGTCAGATTCTAGCTAGAGTCAGGATTTTCTTTGGAGGTGGCAGGAGTGATGTATGTCCCATGGCTTAAGGTAAATTTTCTCTCAGTATCATCTTTAGAGGACATGGGATATGTAGTTATGTTTGAGGATGGATAGGTGTTATAGAAAAAATTTCCACACTCCATGCATCTTGCTCCAATGGCCTTCCATTTCCCTCTGCAGACCTCATTTCCCCTCACTCCAAAGCTAAAAATTCATATTTTTGTACATATTCATGACCTGGTAGTTATGCATCATGCGTACATATGCGGGCTTCTCCATTATAGTCCACATACATTGGGTTTGGTGCACAAAAAATAAAATTGCATCGGGTTTCCATGCCATGTAATGAGATCTGTGATCCTTGACCTTCCATATACTGGAAATGCTCTGAATCAACCCTTCAATTCCATTTCGAGGCTATAAATTGAGCTATATCCAAGCCTTGAAGACATTCAACACATCATTGAGAGTAAAGACACTCTGGAGAAATTTCACTTCATATTGAGTCTTCATCCCTTTGTCCTTGAAAGTTTGAGCTTCTCGTGTTCAACCCCCAAGCTCTTCCTATATTGTGATGGATACCCTCATTAACTCCTACATGCGAGATTTCCTTTGTGTAGGATTGAAGTGATGGAGGCCCAACTGGAGGGACTTAGTTTCTTGGTTCTGATATGTTTCGTTACAAAAATTTGTCACCTATGTACTTCTACTAATAGAAATACTCTCTTCTCGTCCAATTGATATCTTGCAAATATTTATATTTCTTTCCATGGGCGTATTTTTCATGTATGTTAATTTATTATGTTGATTTATATGCTAACATTATATATCAATACCACATGCTTTCATATCTTGGTTGTTGAAGACAAGTTGCAAGTGTAAAGCTTTGGGTCACATTCTCAACGATGGTCTTCTTTAGATGTCCAGACAAGGTAGGATTATAGACTTCTCTTGTTAGCATTTCATTTATATAGCATACTTGAGATTAGAGTTGATTTCAGGGGTCATTCTATATGTTGTGGTTTTCCCCTATCCATAGAGATATTTTCCTCGTAAAAAAATTGGTGACTCCACTTGGGAGATCTCCTTTTCGGGGTATTGGGTGTTTTTCTCCTTTATTTGCTCTCTATTTTCCTAAGTTTCTCTATCATTTGTTGCTTGACAGTTTGTATTCATATTTATATATGATTTTCTTGGCTTAACCCTTGCCCAAGAAGTGTCTTCCTTGAAATACGTGGGTTTTCCCTTGACAGGGTGCATACATACAAGTGTTGTCTTCCTTTAGGGCATGTACATACACGAGCTGTTGTTTAAACATTTGTGTACACTATCTCTTTAGTCTTCTTTGGTTGATTTTGGTGTTTGTTGGGTAAGTTTTGCTGGTTGCTGAGACTTCTTAGGTCCCTTTTCTGACTGTTAAGTGCCTACAAAGTGATAGGAAGTTGTTTTATTGGTCAATTCTAGGAAAACTCCTTTCTAGTCATTCTTTTGATTTTGTTGTCCTTGCACACCAGTCTAGGTAGTTACTTCTTGGTATCCTACTTGGCTTGTCTCCTTTTTCTTGTAGTAGGGTCTGCCTGTGAGGTTGTTATTAAGTCCTTGCATTTTCTTTTTTATATCGAAAATACAAAAAAAAATTGCTTACTTGCATTTTTCAAATGGCATTTTCACTTTTAAATACTTTTCATTAGTTTTGGCATATTAGGAAATATTGCACTTCATTGAAATTGTAGATATCGCATTTTAGAAACAACATTTAGAAGCATACCATATCATTTCAAATCAAGACTAATAATTCGAAGTGTTTTTACATTTGTTTCTTTTTAGATGTTTAGTCATAATACCATCAATTTCACAATCACACCTTTTGAGTAAGTAGGAGCCATTAAAATTAACGTTGAATAATTAAAATTGATTAGAAACGATTTTATTTTTCAGGGTACACAAACAAGTATAGGACCTAGGGCATTGGAATAGGATTTTGTGAATAAACTTCTCCAAGACTATAAAATTGAACGTATGTGTCTGACCAGGGAGCGATGAAACCCATTATATAATTGGTGTCCTCAGGAGGCTCCACTCACATCGGATTTAAGCACGAGGTCGCACGAAGTTGGTTGTAGAGATAACCCTCTAATACCTTCCTAGCATCAAAGATATTTCTGGGGTTCTATTCAAATTTGGGGGTCTTGCTAGTGCCTTTACCTCCCTGAGAGGCGATGCTTTCAAGATTTCGAGATTTATTACCCTACCCATATAGTGGACCATACTTGGGACTGCTCACTTGAGCATTGGTTATATCATGGTGAATTTAGTTGCTTGACATAAGTATCCACATAGGTTACTTGCATGGGTTATTTTGCAGGTACCTTGAGTCAGATAAGGGTCAGACAACACACAAAATTTATGGAGGATTTCCTCTCCGAAGGGATTTTACCGACTGCACTGTGAAGCCTATGAGGGTCCTTATAACTGATTCTGATACCTCCACTCTATTTTTATGGAGTCTCATGCCCCTCTTGGGTGAGGCATGCCTACTTTAGTTTGGGAGGTCCCTTTCAACCATTATATCCTTTTTGCGTGCATTGGCCTTTTACGTTTGATAAGAGTGTACTCTCTAATTATTAGTTGGCCTTAGTTTTTTGTATTATACCTTGAGTTCTGAGTAATTGTGGAGAAAGACCATCCTCCTCACCAATATCTGTGTATTTTTAAGTTACCATCACGTCTTGACCCTTTACCAAAGCCTCCTTCTAAAAGGAATAGAGTTAATAAGCGTGGTGCATATATCTCCACCTCCCATGCTCATGATCACCCTACCATGAGTACTGAGTAAGATATGAATGTCTCAGGAATCACTTCGACTCCCCTATCCTCTATGATTAGTGGGGTCTCATCAATTCCCTTATTCTCAATGGTGTGGATGTCGAAGACTCCCTCATCTAGTGCTACCCAACTCATGATCTCTTCTTGGCCCATGTGAACGAATCTTTTTGTAATTCATTTCGGTATGTTGAATCATGATTCTCAGACAATACCTTCTATTCTAGATTTATGTAGGAACAAAATGAAATATAGAAATACACATAAACGCAGAGATGCAACGGAAGTAAAACTTCATTTCATTAACAACAAATGACTGAAATATATTTATAGACAGAATGGAAATAAAATAGCTTGAGTGTTGGTAGCTTATCTCTGAGAAGAGATGTGGCGGCTACTAGCCTTTGAACTCTGTGTTACAATGAGGCTCGAAGGCCCATATATTATTGAGAAACAATGGAAAACCCTAAACATCCAAAAACATAACCCTAGGAGATGAAACGCCAGAATATGGGCCCCATTGGGGTAAATTGGTACATCAATTTCCCGGGGGTCGTAACTTTGGCATACTATCTCCGTTTGATGCACATGATACATCGTTAGAAAGATCTATCCGAGGAATACACTATTGACAACGAATATCGAGTTTGGAATGAACTCATATTCACTGGGGCATTCATGCCCAAAAAACATCGTTTAGGGCCTCAAAACGGCTCTGGAAGTTCAGGACCTGAAAAACTGCTAAAAATAGTAAATTGTGCTATAATTAAGGAAACTGAAAAACTGAAAGAAACAATGGTGTGGGTCCAAGTGGAATAGGTGGGTGGCCACCAATATCCACCTGGATCATTCCTCCCCCCTTACGAATCAATGGTCCCCATTGCATTGAGTTCCTCCATGAGATGAGGAAACTTCTGCTGAACTTGGTCCCTGGTGAAGGAGTTGGCCTGCTTTGACAACTCGATATAGCTGGATCCTCTGCTGGTGGGTGTTCTTGATCTGTGTGTCCATAATCCGATCAGTTGTGTATTGTTACATGCAATCTGGGTTTAACTATGTTGGTGTGAGTTGTTCTGCCATGTCGGATGTGTCCAGTAGAGGTGGAAAGTAGGGCCGAAGGTGGTCCACATTGAACACTGGGTGAAAACCAAGGAATGGTAGAATACTAAGCTCAAAGGCATTGTCCGCTAAAAACTTGGTGATGGTGTATGGCCCATATTGGAGTGGGCGAATCTTGCGGTAGGGTCCAGTGAGGCACTCCTTTTGCAAATGTAGCCACACTTTGTCACCCACCTGGAAGTTGTGTGGCACCCTATGTTGATCATGTCGTTGCTTGTACTTAGCATTGGCTCTGTCCAAGATGTCATTAACCTGTTGGCGGATGTGCTGAATGCACTCAATGAAGTTGTTTTCCTTGTCAGCCTCAGACTGGACATGGGATGAATCTGCCTGAGTAGCCACAAATGGCATGGCTACGTCAATAGGACATAATGGTTGGAATCCCAAGCCCACCTAAAAGGGGCTGTGGCTAGTTGAGATATGGAGATCCTGGTTGTATATATGTTGTATATAGGGGAGGCTCTCATCCCATGTGCATGGATGATTTGAGTTGTACATGCGCAGAATGTGTACAATCATCCGGTTGACGACCTCTGTCTGGCCATTAGTTTGCGGATGGAAAGTTGTGGACTTGGTGAGCTTGTGTCCAAAGTCGACCAGAGGCTGGACCAAAATGTACTGAGGAAACTGCTATCCCAATATGAGATGATAGACTGTGGGATCCCAAAGTGTACCCACACTCGTTCAAAGAAGAGTTTAGCAGTGGCTTCTGCTATGATATTCTTCTTGCAGGCCATCATAATGGACATCTTCAAGAATCTGTCGACGACCACAAAAACACAGTCATTGCCATTCTTAGTATAAGGAAGGCCCGAAATGTAATCCATGGAGATGGATTCCCAAGGTCGAATAGGGGTAGGCAGAGAAGTATAGAGGCCTTTCTTATTGATGGTCGGTTTGGAAATGGTGCAAGCAGTGCATGACTTGATGTACTTCTCGACATCCTGTCGAAGGTTAGGCCAATAGAAATACTTTTACAGTACTGCCACGGTTTTCTTGACCCCAAAATGCCCAGCGACTCGACTGTAGTGCGCCTCCAAAATCATTATGGCATGCTCTCTTGAAGGAACACAAAGGTGTCCCAAGTGACATAGCAGGGCATCCTGGAGGTGAAAATTAGGAACTTGCTTACCCTCCAAGAGCGTATTTATTGTATGTGTGGCCGAATTATGGATCACTTTTGTAGAGAAGCGACCAATCAGAAGTCTCATGCCCACAAGAGTTGAGCACCATGGTTAGCGCCATGATAGGGGGTCAGCTGAGGTAGTTTGCAACATTATTGGTGCTTCATTTCTTGTACTTAATGTTCAAGTGAAATTGTTGCAGGTATGTGGGCCACTTATGATGGTGATCATTCTGCAACTTCCCTTGTGTTTGTATGAACTACAAGGGTCTGTGGTCTGTGTGGATGACCTTTTCCTTTCAAAAAATGTAATGCTTCCATTGTCGGAAAGCCTGCACAATGGAATACATTTCTTTGTCATAAGTGGGATACTTTCAGACTGTGTTAGAAAGTGTCTCACTGTGATATGCCAATGGATGCCCCTGTTGAGTAAGGAATGCCCCAATAGCATAGTCGGAGGCATCTATCTCGATCTCAAATGGTTGTTACAAGTCTGGTAATGTGAGCATTGGTGCAGAGCAGAGGCGATGATTCAAATCGTCGAATGCCTTCTGTTGAGATTCATACCAAAATAATTTTTCTTTCACTTCTCCCTTGGTGACTTGACTCAAGGGCCAAGTGATATGAGATAACCCCAACATGAACCTGCGGTAGAAATTGGCAAGACCCAAAAAGTTGCGGAGCTCTGTTAGGGTGGTTCGAGTTGGCCAATCCTGAATGACTTGGATCTTGGCTGGATCCACATGCACCCCCCGCTCATAAATAATGTATCCCAGATACTGAACCTGGGTCATGCCAAAAGTGCACTTCTCCAAACTGGCACACAACTTATGTTGCCTCAGTGTTTGGAGGACCTGTCAGATGTGGTGGAGGTGCTCTTCCCAAGTCTGGTTGAAGATCAGAATGTCATCCAAGTACACCACTACAAATGAGTTGGTGAATGGTCACAAGATGTCGTCCATTAGTCTCATGAAGGTTGTATGGGCATTTTTCAACCCGAAAGGCATGACCAACCATTCAAAAAGGCCCTCCTTGGATTTGAAGGCAGTCTTCCACACATCAGAGGGTTCGATTGGTACCTGGTAATACTCAGACTTCAAGTCGATCTTGCTAAAATATTTCTCCCCCTTGAGTTGGTCTAGAAGGTCATCAATCCGTGGGATCAGGTACCCATTCCAAATAGTGATCTTGTTCAGTGGCTGATAGTTAATGCAGAGTCACCAAGTCCCATCCTTCTTTTGCACCAGCACGATCGGGCTCCCACAGAGCGATGAACTCAGCCGGATGTGACCTTTCTGCAACAGCTCCTGAATCTACCTCTTTATTTTGTCATTCTCAAGAACAGAGCATTGATAGATTGGTCTATTGGGGAATGACGCACCTGGGGTCAGATCGATGGGGTGCTTGACCTAACAGTGTAGAGGCACCCCTGTGGGGGAGGTGAAGATGTCCTCATACTCCTCCATGACCTTATCCATCTATTGTTGTCGTGCATAGGGGACCTGCCTAGAGGTCATGGCCACAATATTATTCTTCCCTAAGGGTGGATCATCAAGAAAACAATTTTCCTGGTTTTGGCAATGAGCTTATTGCATTGTTTTGCAGTAACCAAAGAGATGGATGTAGGTGGTGCTATTTCTGGTATCCTGTACAACTTATTACCCAAATTAATAATAACATCATGAGGCCTGGACTCATACACATCATGTTCCTTCCACAAGTATGGTTGGCCTAATAATACATCAAAAACATCAAGAGGAGCAATGTCACATAATACCTCATCCGTGAAGGGCTTGATGCTATAGGGAAGGCGACATTGTTGGCTGAGGCAGAGGTCTCGTCCTTGGTGTAGCCACTTGATGGTGTATGGTTGTGGGTGTGTTGTGGTCAGCAAGCCCAACCGTTTCACAACCTCTACTGAGATGAGGTTCTTCTGGCTCCTGCTATTGACAATGAACTACAACAAGGAACCCTTTACCCACATCTGGGAATGGAAGAGGTGCTCCGCCTCCTCTGGATCTTCTTGTTCCTTCTTCTGGATCTTCATGGTGGAAATGGTGGTGTTGGGATCTGCATTGATAATCTAATTCCCCCTATCATTCCCCTTGTCAGGTTCTGATTCAGAGTCAGAGCCTGCATCCGATTCAGAAGCCTTGAACTCGACTACCAGTGACTGCTTGGCCCGACACTCACTTGTGTTGTGAGTGGAGCTCTTATGGAACTCACACCACTTCCCTGTGTCCTTTTTTGGCTTCGTGATGTTTTTCTTTGCTTTCATATTTGGTGGTTTGTGCTAGGCCACCCCGCCTTGGCTTGGTCCTTTGTTCGGTGGTTTGGGGGTACCTTTCCCTTGATTCTGATTCGCAGACCCAAAGACTCGCTTCTTCTGTTTGAACTTCTTCTCAATCTTGGCATCATATCGGTATGTCGCACCAAGCGAGGGATGTTGAGGAACTCCATTTCCTCCTGAATGTATCTATGAAGACAACTACGGTAATTTAACACCAAATGTTCCTCCGAATATTTGATACCCAACTTTGTGCATAGGCTATGGAACAGATTCGTCATCTCATGCACATCTTGGTACCTTTGCTGCCACAGCATAGTCCATTGTATGCATTTGTCTTCATAGCTCCCCACGGGATAATATTTTTCCTTGATGGCGGCTTGGAAAGAATTCCAAGTGGGTGTGACCAAGAACATAGAGGGTTCCCCCTTGCTCTGTTGCTCCTAGTAGGTTTCCCACTAGTCCTTAACATGGGGGGCAACTTTAAGGAGTGCAAAAATAATCCTTTCTCGGTCAGAAAAGTCATGAACTGAGAAATATCCTTCTAACAGGTTTAACCATCTATCAATGACATCTACATCTATTTGGCCCTCAAATATGGTAATGTTAAAGTTTACTTGTACCTTAAAAGGAGTGGCACCTCCAGAGTGGTTGTTAGATGTAGATGCGCTGCCAGTGGGAAACCGTTGAAGGATCTGGGCAAAGTTGTCCATCATCGCGTTCCTTTGTTTCTCGAGGGCCTCCTTGAGAAATAATTTGATAGGATATCTTGCTCCCTCATCTTTCTTTTCTTCCCCCATGGGCGGTCGTCGGGGTTTGCGACGCTGATATTGCAATGGTTCAACCAGATCGAGCCCTAACTCCTTATACCCCAACCTCGTTGGGGACATGCAAAGAAGGATAGATAAAGAGTAGATTGTTTTGATACCATTGATCCAGATTTATGCAGGAACACAATGAAATTCATAAATACACATAAACACAGAGATGCAGCGGAAGTAAAACTTCATTTCATTAACAACAAATGACTGAAATATGTTTACAGACAAAATGGAAATAAAATAGCTCGGGCGATGGTAGCTTATCTCTGAGAAGAGATACTGGCCTCTGAAATATGTGTTACAATGAGGCTTAAAGGTCTATATATTATTGAGAAACAATGGAAAACCCTAAACATCCAAAAACCTAACCCTAGGAGATGAAACAACAGAATATGGGCCCCGTTGGGGTAAATTGGTACATAAATTTCCCGGGGTCGTAACTTTGGCATACTATCTCCATTTGATGCACATGATACATCGTTAGAAAGATCTATCTGAGGAATACACTGTTGAAAACAAATATTGAGTTTGAAACAGACTCATATTCGCTGGAGCATTCATGCCCAAAAAACGTCGTTTAGGGCCTCAAAACGGCTCCAAAAGTTTAGGACCCGAAAAACTGCTAAAAATAGTAAATTTTGCTATAATTAAGGAAACTGAAAAAATGAAAGAAACAATGGTGTGGGTCCAAGTGGAATAGGTAGGTGGCCACCAATATCCACTTGGATCACCTTCGGCATCTAATCCTTTTTCTTTTGATATGCCTAACATGATGTCGCACTTCTCATCCTCTGTTTTGATGGCTAATATGAATCCTAGTTTTGGGTCTGGGGGCACAACACCTCCTTGTGTTCCTTTCTCGTTTGGTGGAGGTCATATTCCCTAAGAGAATCCTACAGTTGGAGTTTCGAATCCTCTTTCATCTAGGACTAATCCTAGCTTCTATGCTCCAGGATGGAGTGCTCAAATGGGGGGTCAATTTAATTACTATTGTTGGCCCTTGACCAAGTTTTGAGAATCCTTGGTCATGATTGACCTATTTTGGGACTTCGATAGGATGTCGAAGGTGGAGCGCAAGTCAAAGCAGTGATCGTAGGATCTCGGCCCCTTGTTTAGGGATTTTTGGGTTTTGGTCTATGTAACGAGTATGGGGATGTCGGCCCAAGGGTTTACCCATGTTTAGGCCCTTTTTGTAATGTAAAAATGGAAGTAAAGGTAATGGAAGGTGGGGGGAAAAGGATAAGGACCTTTCTAAGTGATAAGTACAAATTGTAAATGCTTTGTGCATACTATGTCGAGGACTTGCAGAGCTAAGTGCAAGTGAGTGTAAGAGACTGTGAAAAGGCTTTGTGTTTTAACTTAGGGAAGGAGGATCTAATGAAGTGCGCGCAGATCTCCTATCCTATGCAGAGTAAGATCTCATGGCTCTGTGCATGTAGAATATTGACAAAAGGCAATAAAAAGAGAATAAGATTTGGTGGACATAGCCCCAGGCTAGGGGTGAACCACGTATATCCTGTGTTATGGTTGCTTTGTGCATTATGGTCATTTCATTGTTCATATGATTAATTCTTAGTGCAATGATGTATGTTAGATGAATCTGATATGATAGCTTAGTTCCTAATGATGTGAATAAGATGCTAGATCTAATCTGTGTTGATATGCTTAGTGCTTGAATATATTGGATCTGTGTGAATACTACGTTGATATGTTGTTAGGGTTATCTGCGCTGTAAACTAAGACTGAATATTAATGAACTATAACTGCTAAGTGCTCTGATAAGGTGTTACAATAATAGATCTGTGTCCTAGCTAAGGTTGCAGACATCTGAGTTCTGCAACCACCCCTGCCTCTACCTCGGGTGAGACTTCATCTGCTTTGCAGGTGTTGCCGAAAGGGCTGGTAGTTAGGGTTTTGTTGGTGCGCTATTGAAGTGTTGAACCCCGGGTCTACCCTTGTGCCAACAAATGGTTTCGTTGTTGGGACATGAAACCGTGATTGTTGGGAACTGAAGGAAAGAGAAAGCTCTGTGTGTATATCTATTTCCCTAGTAAGCAGTATTCTACTTGAATTGTGAAGCTCTTTGCTAAAAAGAGAAGTCAGATCTGAAGAAAAGAGGTAAGATCTTAAAGGTTTGTGCTCTGATAAAGGTAAGAACAGTGAAAAGTTTGATTGAAAAGATAAGATAAGTGTAATTTTTTTTTTCAGAAGTATGGACCTAGGTATGTTTGATAAAATTTGTCCTAGATTGAAAACTAGGGCACAACTAGAAGAAAGAAGATTTTATATGAGTAGATCTGATAAGAATAGTGAAAGATATGTTATTCCTATGCATATAAAGAATGTTTGGACTAACAAATGGATGCAGGACCCTAGAAAGAACTTTTTGTAGGTTAGCTACTATGATCCTAGTGCACAGTACAAGAAAGGTTGGGGATCATTTTAAAGAAAAATAAGATTAACCCTTTGTTATATTTGCAGAAGGCCGAAACATCTTGCTAATGACTGCCTTGGTAAAAGACCTAGTTGTCTTTGTTGTAAAGCTATGGATCATGAAGTTTTGGATTTCACTATAATGATTGCGAAGGTTGAATGAATGAAAATGATATAAGAGGAAGGACAAAGCACTGAGACCATGACAGAACCCCAGAAAGACTCAGAGAATGTATTGCTACAAATGAAAGAAACCCTGAATGATCACAGAAATATCATCTTATCAGAGATATTCAAAGAAAAAGAGTGCATAGAAATGAGAATAGGAGACTTCGACATTGACTATGTTTTGGATGAAGAGACACAGGTGAATATCATGACAGAAAGAACTTGGGAAATTTCAGGAAATCCTGCTATGATTCCTTCATTGGGAGGAATAGGATTATTTAGAGGAAAGCTGATAACCCTATGTGGAAGACTCACCCATATATATATGAGTGCTCGTGTAACTTTGACAGAGGAAGATTTTGAGGTTGTTAAATTTATTGAGAGCAACACCCCATTTGCTATATTACTAGGAAAAACTTGGATTGAGAAGGATCAGACCAGAAGAAAAGAAGAGGAAGTCTTAGAACAAAAGAAGCAAGAATTAAAAGATTTCATGACTAGGACGATAACACACTTGATTGAAGAACAGGAGAACAGATCAAAGTTCTTCAAAACCAAAAACTTGGATATCGAAGTTGAAAGAACGTAAGAAGAATCACAAAAGAATAGAGCACCTACCCCAGACAGAGTAGAAGTATTACCCCTGAACCCTATGAAAGAATCTCAACAACGCGAAGTTACTATGCCAAAAGGAGATAAGAATCAAAATGGGAAGAGGAATACCAAGACGCAAATCACTCAAAAGAAGGCTAGAAAGCTCAGTAAGAAGAGAGCAAAGGTAGAAAAGTTACAGAAGGTTCTAGAGGGAACTTCGCAGAAGGAGGGTTTGCAAAAATTGGAACTTCGCCGGAATATCAGAACAACACAACATGGAACTTCACCATGGTGGATAAATATATCCATTGAAGGAATTATGACCGTTAGACTGACAGGTCCTGAATGATTAGAACAACAGTTATGGCCAGAACGATCGCCATCAAACCGTTAGGACTGGACTGCAACGGACAAAATCACATTGATGATGAACTCTCATCCGTTGGAGAGATCCGTTACATCGTTGTCTACTTATTGCGTCGACTGTTGCATCGAAAAAACTTTTGTGAATTGTATCCAAGCCAAATCATTGCTACCGCACTGTGTCTATTGAGATCAACACTTGTTCTATTACTTTGAGCACTCATTCATCCACCTGAGTTATACGATCTGAGCGTGCATGTCAGACGAACTCAACACCATAGAGAATTTGGTTGAATAAGTTCTCATCGATCTAATGGCCGAAAAAGTAATGTCCGCAGGTATTCAAGCTTCCTCGACGAGAGGAGTGCAAGCCTCTCCATCGACTGCTCGTGGATCCAAACCATCCTGACTTGCAGCTGAGAAAAGAACCAAGCGTCGAGATGACTTGGAAAACGTGAAGTTAATCCTGACTATCCTACCCGACTACATCCCGCCTTTGGTTGGCACGATGAGTCGCGACAGTGTCCCGAGGGACATTGATTACACCCTAGTTACTACATAATTCTGAAGGGTATACGTGCGGTTAGAACACAACAGGATAAGATCGTGACATTGAAATTCAGTGACTTCAATCTAGGGGACTGCAAGAACCATAGTATGCTCTCTCCTCATAGATATTTGACTAGGATGAAGGGGCAGAACTCGAAAATAATCCCCCAACCATGGACTATGAACCTCGCGCAGTCCACCATCCTGAATGTGATGAAGATTCCACATTTTGGAAGGCACCAGGAGGTTAACGCGTGTGTTAAGATCCTTCTATCATGTTATCATGGCGGCTATCTATGGCTAGACAGATGCATCATATTCGATCCGACGTTGATCCATAGGATCACCAGATTGATCATGTAGGGACCCGACCCACATGAATTCTACCTAGGGAAGGCTGTAGATCGTGCATTGGCATAGAGGATCAAAGACACATATGGCGATGTAGAAAAGGGGACACGAGGCTACAAGGTAGCTTCCATCCAGAATGGCGCAGTGCACCTAGACTACCAGTTGATCGCAAGAAAGCTGGTGAGAAAGAATGGACCTACGCAGGTCACAGGGTTCGTTGTTGACCTCACCGGAAAATGTGTAGAAGGACTCCAAATGAACTGGGTGAATTACCTATTCAACCAGCTAGAATTGGACTGCTGCAAAGATTAGGATCAGGGTTATGAGTTCCATTTTAGCTGGCTCCTGATCCTGATAATGTTTACTGATTGGGAGATGCTGGAAGGTGTGACCTTCCCAGACATTGAGCCATTCGAGCCACTCGCTGCGAAGTTCATTACACTCTGGCACTCGAGTGATATGGGAAAAAATTGGCAGTCAAAAACAATATTCCACACATACTATCTCCAACTAAAGAGGGCTATTGTAGATGTCCCTCACATGATGCCAAACACCCTGCATCAGTTCATACCTCTCATGAAGTTCTGCGTAGATCAACACTTTATTTATATCACTGTGCATGCAGAAGAGCATAAAGAAGAGATTCGGTCATACTATAAGCTCACAGAGGAGGACCTCGAAGAGATAACTAAGGACTGGTCTGTAGAGATCCTTCTCCCTGCTGACCTGATAGAAATGTCTGATCCAGAACTAATTGGCAGCTCAGAGGCCACTCACAAAGAACACGACACAGTTAGAACTAGCAGAAGGAAGAAGACCAAAGAGGTACAAAACCTGAGAAGTGCATTAGAAGAAACTACTTCAGAGTCACCTGGCCGAGGAGGTGATGACAAAGTTGATAGAGAAGAGACCAATGGAAAAGAAGATCAGTAGAAGCAAGGCGAAGTAACACCGCCTATGGATATTGTTGATGAGACTGCTCCCTCTAAGAAAAGAAAGGTTTCCCCCACAAAACCTACTTCTTGAAAGAAATCCAAAGCCACCAAGACTAAGCTGCAGACTATACTCATGCTCAATGACTTCGACTTCATCATCACAGCTGTATCAGATGCCTCGCAGGACCTCTTTCAGAACATTGAATCCAAACAAGAAGCCATGTATGATAGGATTGAGGCAGAACTCAGAGGGGTACAACATGCCCTTCAATCTAGCCGCACAGTATCCACTGCGCCCCTGCCATCAGAAGAACCAGAGTTGGGAGATGAGCATGCCCAACTCCGCAGAATAGCTGATGTGACCAAAGCTCACCTTCATTGAGCGCAAGAAGAGAAAGAAAAGACTACAGTGGCCCTAAAGCAAGCACAATAGGAAATGGTAGAGAAACATTGAGTTGCGCAATAAGATAAAGATGACCTCCACACCAAGTTCGAAGAGGAGAGAGTGCAGGTCAAGTAAGAGAAAGAGCAGTTTCTCGTAGAGCAGCTCGGAGTCAAAGAAGAAGTTAGCAGAGAAATTTGCTCTGTGACAGGATTAGAACAAAAGGTGGACGAACTGGTAGAGCATCAAGTAGCACAGCTTGCAGAAGCTATCTAGTAGCTTCAACAAACAATCACAGATCTAGAGCTACGAACAATGCCAAGTACCCCATAGGATGTGTGAGACCAAAGAGAAGCCACTGCCCAAAACGCAGTTGAGAGGATCATAGCATTTGCTCTGGAATGTAACCAGCTTACCATTAGAAGTCCACAAACCTATGAGTGACTTACTGAAGACCCTGAACTAAAGGCACTGGAGTCATAGCTTCAGGAGGCAAAGCAACAAGCAACAACAATACATGCACAACTGAAGCTCCTGTCTGCAGTTGAGAGAATGAAGCGATCCCAAGAACAATGCATGCTCAACAATAGGTCCACACCATTCAGAGAAAAGTCATGGAAGTGACTCAGAGGCTCCAACCAATTCAGGACAAGGCTTGCCAACTATTCACGGAGATTGAAGGCCCAGGAGCAGAACAAGAACAAGTCGTCACTGTAACTGAACATCGCTTAGAGGAACCTATCAACGAAGCAGTTATCCAAGAGTTCGTCAAGTAGGAGGCCTTGGCGTAGCAACAGGTCGAAGCAGCTCGAGGATTTTGAAGCAGAGCTACCCAGATCGGAGTGACTCGGGATGAGTCACAGGTGAGTGTTGGGGGCCTGTTGGCCCTTGACCAAGTTTTGAGAATCCTTGGTCATGATTGACCTATTTTGGGACTTCGAAAGGCTGTCGAAGGTGGAGCGCAAGTCGAAGCGGAGATCATGGGATCTCGGCCCCTTGTTTAGGGCTTTTTGGGTTTTGGGCTATGTAACGGGTATGGGGATGTCGGCCCATGGGTTTACCCATGTTTAGGCCCTTTTTGTAATGTATAAATAGATGTCTAGGTGATGTAAGAAGGGGAAAAAAGGAGAAGGATGTTTTTGGTACCTTTCTAAGTGCTAAGTACAAATTGTAAATGCTTCATGCATACTATGTCGAGGACTTGCAGAGCTAAGTGCAAGTGATTGTAAGAGACTGTGAAAAGGCTTTGTGCTGTAAATCAGGGAAGGAGGATCTAGCGAAGTGTGTGCAGATATCCTATCCTATGTAGAGTAAGATCTCATGGCTCTATGCATGTAGAAGATTGACAGAAGGCAATAAAAAGAGAAGAAGATTTCGTGGACGTATCCCTAGGCTGGGGGTGAACCACGTATATCATGTGTTATGGTTGCTTTGTGCATTATGGTCATTTCATTGTTCATATGATTAATTCTTAGTGCATTGATGTATGTTAGATGAATCTGATATGATAGCTTAGTGCCAAATGTTGTGAATAAGATGCTAGATCTGATCTGTGTTGATATGCTTAGTGCTTGAATATATTGGATCTGTGTGAATACTACACCGATCTGTTGTTAGGGTTATTTGCGCTGTAAAATAAGACTGAATATTAATGAACTATAACTGCTAAGTGCTCTGCTAAGGTGTTACAATCATAGATCTTTGTCCCAACTAAGGTTGCAGACATCTGAGTCCTGCAACTACCCCTGCCTCTACCTCGGGTGAGACTTCATCTGCTTCGCAGGTGTTGCCGAAAGGGCCGGTAGTTAGGGTTTTGTTGGTATGTTGTTGAAACGTTGAACCCCGAGTATGCCCCTGTGACAACACCTATATTTCTTCTATCATTCCCTCTTCCTCCATGTTGATTCTTATGAATTCATTTATTATGGCGAATCCCCCTATGTCCTCTGGTGTTTCATCTGGAGGGAATCAGTTTTACGGAATGGGAAATCCCCAACTTGGAGTTCCTTCGTTTAGGGGGAATGTATATAATCCTTATCATGCTTCTTATGTGGGTATGGTTCCCTTACAACCTTTCATGAATTAGTTACGAGGAGGATACTATCCTACCTGACAGGGCCATGGTGTATACCAGTACCCTGTATGGTCTACAATCTCTCAACCCCAATATTTCCTAAGAGCATGGGATCAGACGCTGCAACCTCGAATCCTTTTTCTGGCCATGCTAAATCTGCCATATTTGTCGAAATTGATGAATGACCCTATGCGTCATGATTTGTCATGGTCCCTCATCCCCACCAAGCTTCCTTCAAACATTCAAAAATTCGAAGGCAATATTGGTGAGGACTCGGGTGATCATGTAACTACTTTTCACCTTTGGTGCTCATCTAACTCCCTTAATGATGATTATATTCATTTGAGGCTATTTCAATGAACCCTCACAGGGGTCGCCATGAAGTGGTGCATTGAGCTACCTGGGGGAACCTACAAAAATTCTAGTCAGATAGTTTTGTTTTTTTTCAATCACATCCAACTATCGGTTCATTATGATGCCGTCCTAAAACTCTTTTCAACTCTTCGGAAAGATAAAGCCACCCATATTTCCGATCATATACAAGAGTGGCGTAGATGGAAGAGATTAATTAAAGCCTACATTCGTCCAGAGTTTCTATTGGAATGGTTCCTCAATTCTTTGTTACCTTACATTTCGAAGGATGTTTATACATCCGAAGTGACCACTAAGGAAGAAGCCATCTTAAAATCCCAACAATTGGACCTTATATATGCTCAATCTGGGATGATTTATGAAATTATCCCAAATGCACCACGATCAAACTATGATCCTAGACAAAATCTCGGGCCTCATGCCGATGTCATCATAGGCTCCGCAAATGCTAAGACTACATACGTGGTGACAAACCAATTGAAATATTTGTCTCTAAGATGGCCTGTAGCAAGACAAACTTCATCCTCCACCACCCAGTTGGTGGATGTGCATTTTGTACAGTCGTCAACAAACCCAAATGGTAACCAACAACTAGGAGGGAACAAGAGGAAAGGACTTGGTAATAATTGTAAGGGTGGGAAAAATAATAATAATAATAAATCCAAGGACGATAGTAATAATGATAAATTGAATAATAATGTTGGTGAGGGAAGGAAATAAAAGAGGAAGGTGAAGTTTCCTTGTAAAATTTGTAGAGATGATCACCTTACCCACTTGTGTCCCAAAATCAAGGAAGCCTTGAGGCTCTTATCACAACTGCCTGGTGTGACGACAAACTCATTTTCACATAATCAAAATATGGCCTCGGGGACCTCTAACACTGGAAATGAGTTGAGTGGGAGTCAAAACCCCTTGGCACATGAAGGTGGCCATCTATGCGTCAATATGATTAAGTCATAGATTGATGTAGCCACTCAATCATGCGATTACGATTCTTCACAGACTGTTGTAGGTCCAGAGCCTCCTCCTCCCTCAAAAACACCCTTGTAGATCGATAAGTTGGAACCTACGCCTCATATTCTAAAAGGAGTAATAAAGCACTATGCACACAATCCTAGCGCTCCAGACATGTCCTTCACAGAGGAACACCTTGTTATCTGCGTTAGGAGCTCTAGACCCGTGTGGCTCAAAGGTTATCAAGTTTAATGTCATGGACATTAAGCCTCACTTACCTTACCACATGGCCTTTCAAATCCATGCGGAGTACACAAAAATTACCATCAAATGTACTGTAATGGATGAAGGTGCTTTGACATCCATGATGTCCTTAACATGTTGGAAATCCATTGGCTCTCTGCCCTTGTCTCAATCCATGACCATGTTGATTGCATTTTATGGGAATTCTTTCATACCCCATGAGATCATTCTCGATTTCCCGGTCCAGTTAGGTGGAAAGACTGTGGAGGTTGAGTTTGAGGTGGTTGATGTGCCTCTTTACCATAATCTACTACTAGGGTGTAATTGGACTTATGCCATGACAATTGTTGTGTCATCCATTTTCCGCACTCTATGCTTTCCTCACGGAGGGAATATTGTGACGATTGATTAGTTTTCATTTGCACATCCTAGTCCTAATGCATCGGTGGGACCTTCAGTCCCTTTTATTGATAATTCTCAGCAGGAAACTCAGAATGTTGGTGTCAGGATGTATTCCTCCTTGATGGGTACTTGTGATTTCATGACACCAATTCAACATATTAATGCCATTTCCAGTGAGTCTTTGTCGTTGATGAGGTATGTTCCTTTCCGTACTTCATATTTCAATGAACCTTGGACCCTACCTTCCCTAAGTATGTTATACGAAGTTCATTCACACATTGGGATTGAAATGCCATTGTTAGAAACAAAAGTGGTGTATCAGGCTATTCTAGAAGCTATTTCTGACCCAAATCCTTCCTCCTTGCAGACGAACGAGATGGATCCTGTTTTAGAGCCCATATCGGCCATTCAATAATATTATTCACATGATTTCCTTGACGATAATTTACCTTCAGATGAAGCCATATTAGAGGCCATGTGTGGTCCTAATAGGCCTTGGGACGATATGCATCATTGATCATGTTTTCTGCCGAATCTTGTTAGGATTGAACTTGATTACTTTAGGTCCACCCTGAGTGAGATGGTCAGTCACAACGTGGTTCCATTAGATAGAAATGGTATTTATGCCAAAAGAAACATGGAGAATATTTATCCTACCATCGTGATTGACATCTCTCGAACCCCTGGTAAAATTGAGAACGTATATGTTGGTGCAGATTGTTTGCCTGAGTAAATGCAGATCTACATTGATCTCTTCAAACAATTCCGAGATGTATTTGCTTGGTCATATGAAGAGATGTTAGGGATCGACCCAATCATTGTCTAGCATGAAATTAAAACCTATATGAATGCTAAAGCTATTCAACAACATCTTAGAGTTGTTAATCCTAGGAAGGCCCCCGCTATCAAGGAAAAGGTAGAGAAGTTGCTCAATGTTGGTTTCATCTACCCAGTTCCCTTGATCGAATGGATGGCTAACCCCATTCCCATAGATAAAAAGAAAGGGACCTTCTGTGTGTGTATGGATTTTAGGGACCTGAACAAGGTTTGTCCTAAAGATAACTTCCCCACTCCTTTTGTTGACTAGATTATTGACGAGTGTGGGGGAAGCAAAGTCTTTTCCTTTATGGATGGAATTTTAGGTCATAATCAAATTCAGATCAAACCCAAGAATCAACACAAGATGACGTTTATTTTTCCTTGGGGTACATTTACATATCGAAAAATGCCTTTTGGCTTTAAAAACGTCGAAGCGACCTTCCAATGTGCCATGACCTTTTCATTTCACGATCTTAAGCATATCATCAAATCTTAACTAGATGATCTCGCTACTCACTCTCGCAAGAGGGTAGATCACTCAACTCACCTTTGAGTAGTATTTAAGAGATGTCATTATTATCGCATTTGGTTGAACCCTCACAAGTGCATCTTTTGCCTTAGGTCTGGTTGTGTTTTAGGATTCATAGTATATGAGCATGGGATCATGGTGGATCCTATGAAGGTTGAGGCAATACTTTGGTTGCCTCCCCCGCACAACATTAGACAACTTTAGGGTTTACAGGGGAAGGATAACTTCCTACATCGTTTCATAATGAACTATGCCAATTTAACTAAAGGTTTTGTTATCTCTCTGTAAACTTTGTTCGACTGAGTAACGAATGACAAAGGAAACCTACAAACCAACTTTGAGGCCCGAAACTAGCCTTTCGGACCTAGAGAGGGCTCTCTCGGGAAACTTTGTCTCGGTACATGATATGGCTTTAAACTGTCGGCTAGATTTAACACCTTTAAATAATAAGTTTTGGTTTTATTGGTGCAAGAGAGTAATGCCTTGGGATATGGAGTTGGTTCAAGAATACGATGGAAACAAATGACTCGGTGATTGAATTTGAGAGGATAAAGGCTAAGCGAGCAACAATCTTCAGTGTAAAATCGTTGTGTGCGGTGAGGGGGAAAAAACATAGGAAGCAACTTGAAGCACCGCTAAGGATGAATTCAGAGTTCACTTAGAGGAAATACAGTTTGTCTAAATAACGTGAATCCCAGGGAGCTGCGCAGCGAATCCTAGGGAGCTACACAGAGAATCCTAGGGAGTTGCGCAACGAATCCCAGGGAGCTAGGCAACGAATCCCGGGTTTGAAATTACGTTCCTATATAGAAAGAAATAGATATGAATAAAGAATACAGGAAGCACGTACACAAAGTGAGGAAACAATACATCCAACTGCTACAATTAGAATCTTTTCATCAAATCTTCAAGAATTTTGCATTAAATTTTGATTGAGCTCAAACTACATTCAATAGTCATTGTCTACACTAGTTTTGTCAACCAACATGTCTTACATTGAAAAGATAAAATATATAGGGAAGGGCGTCGCTTGGGCTTCGCTGTTCTCTAGCTACTATCCCTAGAATTTAGGAAAGTGACTGTCCTATGTTCAATGACTCTTCACATGGCATTTTTCCAGAAATAGGAACCAATTGTATTCGATCATGTCATAACTGCTTGTCTTTGCCACGGGGGTTCGATTATTAGCAAGGTCTCTTCATGGGGGAGAGTGTTGTGTTGATGCCTTCCTTTGATAGGGTATCAGAATGATCAAGTAATGGTCCTAATTTTTGCTGCGTACTCATTTGCTGGGGTGCGTACGTGGTGAGTGACTGCTGACTGTCGCAGTCGTTACCAAAATGACAAAACCATCCAAGGGCGAATATTTCTTCAAAACTGTCAAGATCTGTGCCATGTTTGAGAATACAAGAATGAAGTTAGTTAATCATGTTTCTTTTGCACGCTGGAAAGAGTTGCACAGACTTTCTCCCCAGCCACTTCATATTCTATGAAATTCTTCGTATTCCTTTCTTCTGACATTGTCTGTGTTTCACGCAGTTGTATGATTGTATCTTGTGATTCCCTGAGCTGTCTCTTTAGCCATGTCACAATTCCTTCATGGCTTTGTGCTACTGACACTTCGAGGGTCTTCATTGCTAACTGTTGTCTTAGTTCTCTATTTTCCTGGTAAAGCTCGGCGATAGCAAGTTGTGCTTTCTTTAGTTGCTGAGACAACTCTCAAAAATTTGTGCCTTCGATGTCTATCCTCCTCGTTATGCTCCAACTTTCTCAACTTGTACCTTTGGTAGGTTCCATTCGAATGGTGCTCATAAGTAATTCTTTGGCAACAGACTTTGTGCGCAGTTCACTTGGGACTCGGGTTTCCCCAACTTCCTTGTTCTTCTTTGGACTACCCATTCTCTGGGGTATTTGTTGTTGGGGGGCAGGGCTTCCAACATCTTTCCTTCCTGTGCATCCTTTTCCACTCCAGCCTCCGCACAATGTGATATTACCCTTCCCGCAGAAAAAAAGGAATCTTCTTTTGGATCCTTGGGGATGCCTGTTGTGAGCAAGAACGAGTCCCAGTTTCTTCCCAACTGTCCTAGTTCCTCAACTACCAATAATAATCAACGAGACATGAGAGAGTTTCCTTTTAGATTGATCCACTTCTGCCTACGCATTGTTTTCCATTTATTGGAGGTTTTGATGTAAGAAGAAGGGTAGATTTAATGGTCTCATTCCTGTAAAGTGCATCAACAACCTAATGTGATGAAAATGTATCCTGTTGAACCTCCCTTCACAGGTGAAATATTTCCTGATTGCTCCAATCAGTTTCTGAAACGGTTCCTACAAATATCTACTCGGAATGCCTGTATCAATTTCCCCACCTAAACCATCTCACTTGATGAAGTTTTCATAGCATCGTGCGTCCAAAGGAATCCCTTTAAACTACCTTTCACTGCATAGAGGGATCTCTGTTGCGGTTGACAGATTTTCCTCGGTTACCTAAACAGTAACACCTGAGATCACTGTGTGAAATCCATCGAAACTGAGTGTGAACTACTCGGCTAGTCTCATATTAAATCCTTGAATTTTTCTGCAAAAGGCCATGCACCTGAACAGTTCAAAGGATGCTCTGACCTTTGGATCTTCATTGATCAAAGTCAAGTTTTGGGGATCAGGCTCGACATTTCTACCACTTTGTGTGCCCTTATGTTTTGGGAGGTTGCCATGGTGCAACGTGCATTTTCCTTGCACATGGTGGATTAGGCACGAGCCCAAGGCAATAGTCCTGATCAACCCGGGCTTGCGAGAGAAAACTACAAACAATGCTAAGCTTGATTTGCAAATAGAATGCATGCATAAAATTTGGAATTTATAACATAGCAGGCGGGAGGTGGAATCATGCCAAGGAACACTGAATTCATGGCGACTGGATGTTTCAAAACAAACCAAACATTTTCCATAGAACATCTGCACGTGCAAGGTACAACTGATAATGACTCCAGGCCATATGTGATATGAACACTGCAATTTTTCATTCTCCCAACCTTCATAATGAGCTGATGATGGTCACTGCACTTGCCGACGCGACTTTTATTAACAAATTGGTTCGACCCGGGGCACGTAGAAACTCCCTTTTTGACAGAACCTGACTCTTTTAGAACAGACTCGTACTATTTACACATGTTTTGACTCTGACATCCCTTCCCTACTCCAAGGGCCAACCGACCACTTGCTGAATTCGACTCCTTTGTTGTTCAATACCTGACCTCACATGCCTTGACACACAGACCATGACTTGACTAAGACCGACCCGAACTGAAAATAAAAATGGTGGCACTAATAGCTGGCTCCAACGGGGATGCTATCCTCCCAGTGAGGTAGAAAATAACAACAGACTAGGTGCCTGACCATTGGGCCTTATTCGACTTTCAAACATTGAAACATGAAAAATGAAACACAACCTAAACCTATCGACGTAGTTTCTAACAGATTCAACATAAACTCATGGCCTTCACTTTGGGCTTCAATTTTCTGCTGACATACTGACTTGAGACAAAAAAATAAAATGACTATTTACAATGACATGTGACTTTAAACGAACTTTATTTCACCAGATAGTGTTTGAGGAACCTGTCGTTTATAGGCCTCCAACCAATGCACTCTCCATTTAGTTCTTCTAGAAAATAAGCACTATTTCCGCGATATGCATCGATTTTGAATAGACCCGTCCAAAGATTATTGAATTTTCAGTGCTTTCCTTTATCTTCAATCCTCGAATCCCATTTCAGCACCAGATCACCCAATTGAAACTCCTCTTTCTTAGAGTGCTTGTCAAATTTTTTCTTCATCCTCTCTGTTTATGGATAAATTCGTGAGTGCGGACACAGACCAATCTCCCCAGATCCACCTGGATCTGGAACAAACTGTAACAGAATACTACTCTTTCCCTAGATCTAACTATTGAATGA
>JZKD02S2356322.1:1133589-1147522 GCA_000966675.3 Picea glauca | reverse complement strand
ATTGCTACTGTGCACCTGGCGACTCCATTGTGATGACTCCATTGTGGCGAACCTACCGTGTTAATTGTGGCTTTCAGAGGCAGACACAGGCGGTCCCATCCATAGCTACCTCTAGATTGTTGGTGCATTGTTGAAGCATTGAACCCTGGGTTTGCCCCTGTCCCAACAAATGGTTTTGTTGCTGGGACCTGAAACTGTGAATGTTGGGAAATGAAGAAAAGAGAAAGCTTCATGCATAGATATGTTGTCCTAGTGCGCAGTATTCTACTTGAATTGTGAATCTCTGTGCTGAAAAGAGAAGTCAGATCTGAAGAAAAGAGGTAAGATATTGAAGCTTTGTGCTCTGATAAAGGTAAGAACAGTGAAAAGTTTTGATTGAAAAGGTAAGATAAGTGGAAATTTTTGTTTCGAAAGTATGAATCTAGGTATGTTTGATGAATTTTGTCCTAGCCTGAAAACTAGGGCACAACTAGAATAAAGAATATTTGATATGAGTAGATCTAATAGAAATGATGAAAGATATGCCATTTCTATGCATAGAAAGAATGTTTGGACTAACAAATGGATATAGGGTCCTAGAAAGAATTTTTTGCAGGTTAGCTACTATGATCCTAGTGCACAGTACAGGAAAGGTTGGGTATCATTTAAAAGAAAAAGAGGATTAATTCTTTGTTACAGTTGTAGAAGACTGTAACATCTTGCTAAGGAATTCCCTGATAGAAGACCTAGTTGTCTTTGTTGTAAAGCTATGGACCATGAAGTTTTTGATTGCCCTAGAATGATTGCTAAGGCTGAAAGAATGAATACAAGATAAGAAAGTTCTGAGGAATATCAAGCAACTAAGACCATGGAAGAACCCCAGAAAGAATCAGAGAATGTATTGCTACAAATGAAAGAAACCCCGAATCATAACATAAATATCAACTTATTAGAGATATTCAAAGAAAAAGAGTGCATAGAAACAAGAATAGGAGACTTCGACATTGACTGTGTTCTGGATAAGGAAACACAGGTGAATATCATCACAGAAAGAACCTGGGAAATTTTAGGAAAGCCTGTTATGATTCCTTCATTGGGAGGAATAGGATTATTTAGAGGAAAGATGATAACCCTATATGGAATACTTACCCATATATCTATGAGTGCTCATGGAAATTTGACGGAGGAAGATTTTTAGGTTGTTAAATTTATTGAGACAATGCCCCATTTGCTATGTTACTAGGAAAAATCTGGATTGAGAAGGATTAGGCCAGAAGAAAAGAAGCGGAAGCCCTAGAAAAAAAGAAGAAATAATTAAAATATTTCATGACTAGGAGGATAACGCACTTGATTGAAGAACATGAGAACAAATCGAAGTTGTTTATAACTAGAAACTTGGATGTCGAAATTGAAAGAAAACAAGAAGACTCACAGAAGAGTGGAGCACCTACCCCAGATAGAGAAGAAGTATTGCCCTTGAACCCTATGAAATAATCTCAACAACGCGAAGTTACAATGCAAAAAGCAGATAAGAATCAGAATGGAAAGAGGAATACAAAGATGAAGATCATAGGGAAGAAGGCTAGAAAGATCAACAAGAAGAGAGAAAATATAGAAAAGTTGCAGAAGGTTCCAGAGGGGACTTCGTAGAAGGAAGGCTTGCAAAAATGGAACTTCACCGAGATATCAGAATAGTGCAACATGGAACTTTGCCATGGCAAAGAAATATAACCGTTGGAGGCATTATGACCATTAGACCGACGCCCCCAAACAATTAGAACAACAGTTATGACCAGAAAGCTCATCATCAGACCGTTGGGACCGCACTGCAACGGACATAACTGCATTGATGAAGGCCTCTCATTCGTTGGAGAGATCCATTACATCATTGTCTACTTATTGCGTCGACTGTTTCACCAAATTTTTTTTTGTGAATTGTATCCATGCCAACTCATTGCTACTGCGTCGTGTTTACTGAGATTTCACCACCCGATCTATCGCGTTGAACATCCAATCATTGACCTGAGTCATCCGATATTGAGTGTGCATGTCAGACGAACTCAGTGCCGTAGAGAAGTGCGTCGAAGAAGTTTTCATCAATCTAATGGCTGAAAAAGTAATGTTCGCAGGGATTCAAGCCTCATCGACCAGAGGAGTTCAAGCATCCCCATTGACTGCTCACAGATCTGGACCATCCCGAGCTGCAGCCGAGAAAAGAACCAAGCATTGATATGAATTGGTGAATGTGAAGTTAATCCCGACTATCCTGCCCGACTAGATCCTGCCTTTGGCTGGCGCGGTGAGTCGTTATAGTGTCCCCAGAGACTTCGATTACACCCTAGTTACTGTGTACCTCCCAAAGAGGATACATGTAGTTAGAACACAACAGGATAAGATCGCGACATTAAAATTCAATGACTTCAACCTAGGGGACCTCAATAACCACAATATGCTTGCTCCTCACAGATACTTGACTAGGATGAAGGGGAAGAACTAAAAAATAATCCCCCAACCATGGACTATGAACCTCGTGCAGTCCACAATATTGAATGTGATGAAGATTCCACATTTTGGAAGGCACTAGGAGGTTAATGCGTGTGTCAAGATCCTTCTATTGTGCTCCCATGGAGGCTATCTATGGCTAGACAAACGCATCACAGTCGATCTGACGTTGATCCATAGGATCACCCGATTGAGAATGCAGGGACCAGACCCATAATACTTCTACTCAGGGAAGGTTGTAGACCATGCCCTAGCACAAAGAATTAAGGATACCTATGTTGATGTAGAAAAGGGGACACGAGGATAAAATGTAGCTTCCATCTAGAATGGCGCAGTGTGCCTAGCCTGTCAGCTGATTGCAGGAAAGCTAGTGAGAAAGAAAAGACCTATGTAGGTCACAAGGTTCATTGTTGATCTGGCCGGAAAATGTGTAGAAGGACTCCAAATGAACTGGGCAAAGTACTTAGTCAACCAGCTAGAATTGGATTGTCGCAAAGCTCAGGATCAATACTATGAGTTCCATTTTAGCTGGCTTCTGATCCTCATAGCATTTACTGCTTGGGAGATGCCGAAATATGCGACCTTCTTGGACATTGAGCCATTTGAGCCACTCGCTGCAAAGTTCACCTCACTCTAGTACTCGAGCGATATGGGAAAACAATGGCAGTGGAACATGGTTTTCCACACATACTATCTCCAGTTAAAGAGGGCTATTGGGTTGTCCCTCATATGACTTCGAACACCCTCCACCAATTCAAACCCCTCATGAATTTTCACATAGATTGACACTATATCATTACGTGTGCAGATGAGCATAAAGAAGAGCTTCAGTCATACTATAAGCTCACAGAGGAGGACGTCGAAGATATAACTAAGGACTAGTCTACATAGCTCCTTATCCATGCTGACCTTATAGAAATGTTTGATCCCAAACTAATTGGCAGCTCAGAGGCCACTCACGACGAGCATGATACACCTAGACCTAGCACAAGGAAGAATATCGAAGAGGTACAAAACCATAGCAGTGTATCGGACGAAACTTCTTCAGAATCACCTGGATAAGGATATAATGACGAAGTAGATAAATAAGAGACCAATGGAAAAGAAGATCAACAGAAGCAAGATGAAGTAACACCTCCTAGGGATCTTGTAGATGAGGCTGATCCCTCAAAGAAAATAAATGTTCCTCCCATGAAACCTACCTTGCAGAAGAAGTCCAAATCCACCAAGACTAAGCTGCAGACTATCCTCGCGCTCAATGACCTCGACTTCATCATTGCAACTGTATCAAATGCTTCACAGGATATTATGCAGAACACTGAAGCCAAGCAAGCATCCATGTATGAAAACATTGAGACAAAACTAAGAGGGGTACAATAGGCCCTTCAATCCAACCATGAAGTATCCATTGTTCCCCCACCCTTAGAAGAACCAAATTTGGGAGATGAGCCTGCCCAACTCCGTAGAATAGCTGAAGTGACTGAAGCTCACCTTCGTCGAGCGCAAGAAGAGAAAGAATAGGCCACGATGACCCTGAAGTAAGAACAACAAGAAGTGGTAGACCAACGCTGAGTTGTGCAACAGGAGAAGGATGAACTCCACACCAAGTTCTAAGAGGAGAGAGCACAGGTCAAGCAAGAGAAAGAGCAGTTGCTCGCAGAGTAGCTCACAGTCAAAGAATTAGTCAACAGAGCAGTTAGCTCTGTGACAGGCTTAGAGAAAAAGCCAGAAGAACTAGTGGAGCAATAAGTAACGCAACTTGCAGAATATATCTAACATATTCAATAGAGAATCACCGACCTAGAGCTACAAACAGTGCCAAGTACCCTACAGAATGTGTGAGGCCAAAAAGAAGCCACTACCCGGAGCGAAGTGGAGAGGATCAGAGCATTCACTCTAGAATGTAAACAACTTATTAGTAGAATTTCACATACCTACGAGTGACTTACTGAATACCCTGAACTGAAGGCAATGGAGTCATAGCTCCAGGAGGCAAAGCAACAAGTAGCGAAAGTACAGGTGCAGTTGAAAGGATGAAGCAATCCCAGGAACAATGCACTGCTCAACAGCAGGTCCACACCATATAGAGAAAAATCATGGAAGTGACTCAGAGGCTCCAACCAATCCAGGATGAAGAATGCCAATTGTTTGAGGATATTGAAGGCTGAGGAGTAGAACTAGAGCAAGTAGTCACTGTAGTCAAACAACGCTTAGAGGGACCTTTCAACGAAGCAGTTATCCAAGAGTTCATTGAGCAGGAGGCCTTGGCGTAGAAATAGGTCGAAGCAGCTCGAACCAAGTTTGGGGCCTTTGAAGTAGAGCTACCTAGACTAGAGTGACTCGAGACAAGTCACAGGTGAGTGTTGGGGGCCTATTGGCCCTTGACCAAGTTTTGAGGATCCTTGGTCATATTTGACCTATTTTGGGACTTCGACAGGCTGTCGAAAGAGAAGCGCAAGTCAAAGTGGAGATGATGGGATCTCAACCCCTTGTGTAGGGATTTTTGGGTTTTGGGCGTATGTAACGGGTATGGGGATGTCGACCCATGGGTTTACCCATGTTTAGGCCCTTTTTGTAATATATAAATAGAATTCTAGGCGGTGTAAGAAAGAGGAAGGAGGCTTGGTACCTAGCCAACGTGTTGAGTGCAAATTGTAAATGCTTTGTGCATGTTATGTTGAGAACTTGCAGAGCTAAGTGCAAGTGATTGTAAGAGACCGTGTAAAGGCTTTGTGCTATAATCTAGCTTGGGGAAGGAGGATCTAGTGAAGTGTGCATAGATCTCTTGTCCTATGCAGAGTAGGATCTTGTGGCTCTGTGCATGTAGAAGATTGACAGAAGACAATAAAAGAGAAGAAGAGTTGGTGGACGTAGCCCCAGGCTGGGGGTGAACCACGTATATCCTGTGTTATGGTTTCTTTGGGAATTATGGTTGTCCATTGTTCATATGATTAATTCTTAGTGCACTGATGTATGCTTAGATGAATCTGATATGATAAGCTTAGTGTTGAATAATATGAATGAATTCTAGATCTAACCTATGTGAATGTGCTTAGTGCTCGAATATACTATATATGGGTGAATACTACATCGATATTTTGTTAGGGTTTACCTGCGCTGTGAATTAAGGTTGAATACTAATGAACTATAACTGTTAAGTTCTCTATTAAGGTGTTACAATCAAATATCTGTGTCCCAGCTAAGGTTGTAGACACTGGAGTCCTGCAACCACCCCTGCCTTTACCTCGGGTGAGACTTCATCTTCTTCGCAGGTGTTGCCGAAAGGGCCGGTAGTTAGGGTTTTGTTGGTGCATTGTTGAAGCATTGAACCCTGAGTCTGCCCCTGTTCCAACAGTCTATGCGCAGTGATGTATTTTATATTAATTATGAGACATATAAAAAAATAGGCGCCCTAGCCTTTAACATCTGGGCTCTCCAGTCTAATCAAAACATAAGCATCCTAGCTTATAATAACTGGCTCACCAACCTATAAAACACAACATATACACAAAAGGCTCCTTGGCCTCAAAATCACACGCACTTAATTTGTTGTGCGTAGTATCCAAGAATGTGCACACTTCATCATTTTATTGTGCAGTACATGTGCGCACTATGCCATGAAAAGTACATACACAATGATATCAAACGGCTCACCAACTTAAGTACATTTTCATTTACATTTAAACTGGGTTCTGCCTAGGGATATTACAACTTGGATCAACTGCCACCTATCCCCTTAAAGATCAACGATTCACACTCTCTTCGGGGTTTTATCAAGAGCTATACTTCATGCAACTTTAAGATTTCGAACGCTTGCAAGCCGCTAATCTGAACTCCACATGGAATTCTTGCCATTGAAAGTAGAACTTGCCCCTTTTTCTTGATTCGACTCCAGAACGAACTGCTCTGAGTATTGCACCTTGAGCCCGTGGCTACGACCTCTATAAACAAAGTCTTGGATGACTGGATGTGGGTTGGGAAAATAGAAGGACTAGAGAATGAAACAAAAGAGGAGAGTGTTCATCCTCAGGAAAAAAAAAAGGCTTGAGCCAAAATTTATTTTGGGTAAGACATTAAGGAAAACCAGGGTGCAAAAATGAAAAAAGGGTCAAACAGAAAACCGATTTTAACAGTCGAAAGGGAGAAACTTCAAGACCTAACCTATGAAAAGGAGAGAGACATGGAAAGGAATTATAGACTTAGGTATTAACAATGAACAGATATGACTCCAAACAACATTATGTGATAACATTTGGCTCCACAAGAGATGGCATGCTCCTTGTGAGCTGCCAAGAATGCATAGCTCCAGTGCCTTAGCTATTGGGTTATGGAGTCTCTTATTAAAAATAAAAAATAAAAAACAAAAAGGGGGTGGTATTTACAATGGTGGGATGCCGGTCACAGCCTAAAAAAAAAAATTCTTTAGAAAATGCCCATTAACAGGGCCACCCAAAACCTTATAATCCTCCAAGTTCTACAATTCATAAGTGTTGTTCAGAAAAACCTCAGAAATATTGAATGGGCCAATCCACAAGGATTCAAATTTACCATGATTTCCTTTGTCTTGTTTGGGGGCATCCCAATTGAGAACCATATCCCCCATATGAAAATATTCCTTGCTCATCTTCTTGTCAAAGGCTCACTTTATCTCCTGCTGATGGTCCTATGCTTTATCAAGCAATTGTTCCCTGGTATGTTGGACTTCTACCAGCTGCAGTATCCTCCTAACCATGTCGTCTAGTTATCCTTGGTATTCCTAGTGGAAATTTTCCACAGGAAAAGAAAGATGAGTAGGAAAAATAGCCTCAACCCCATACACGAGATGAAAAGGGGAAACACCCAATGACCTTTTGGTTGTAACTCTGTCAGCCCACAATGTAAACTTCATCTTTGAATCCCAGGCTTTCTTGTTGTCTTCTAACAGTCTTTTGATGACCTTTATGAGGCTCTTGTTAGAATACTCTACTAAACCATTTCCCTGAGGGTATTAGGGAGTAGAATGGATGAGTGTGATCCCATACTGCTCACAAAAATTAATCAATGGCTCAACTCTGAAAGAGGTAACATTGTCTGTAACAATCCTTCTTGGAAAACCAAATCTAGATATGATGTCTTCAAATAAATTTATGATCACCTTGTGGGAGGCACTCCTTGTAGGGATGGATTTTATCCATTTGGTAAAATAGTCAGTGGTGGTCAAAATCCACCTGTGCTAGCCATTTGAGGTTAGGTGGATCTCTCTAATGAAGTCGAGACCCCACTGCTGAAAAGGTCCAGAAACCACTATAGGTTTCAAAGGAAAATATTTGAGTTGCTTCTTTCCAACAAACTTTTGACACTCGGTGCAAACTCTAATATTTGCACAAACATCAGTAAAATGGCTGGGCCAGAAATACCCAGCTCTGAGGATCTTATAAGCTACGGTCCTCCAAAAACGATGTCCCCCACACAAGCTGTCATGAAAATCAATCATATCTCTTTGGGATTCTTGTGGGTCTAGACACCTCAACAAGACTCCCAGAGGATCCTTCCAATACAAAACTAGATCAATGATACAATATTTGATTGCTTTGAGTTTCAAATATCTCACCTTTTTTTTGTCCAAACCATCAGGAGGCCTCAACTTATGTAGGAAATATATGATATATTTGTACCAAGGACATCTTGCTAATTTGGGGCTGACATGAGAGTCTTCAGCAACAATCCCAGTTTGCTGATTTTCTGAGTCTACATTCATGAAATTAACCCCCCAATTATTTGTAATTTGATTCAACCAGAAACCTGGCTAAACCTTGGCCTTTCACCGATTTGGTGGGTTTTATTTCCAGGTCAAACTCTAGAATCTTGGCGATCCACTTGCTTCTTTTCCCATCTATGTCAAGCTGGATCAATATCTCCCTTACTGAGACCAAGGGCCTTGACCAAAGCATAGGATTTCTTCTCCATGAAGTCATATCTTATTTCTGCATCCCTCAGTGCTCTGCTGAAAAAGGAAATAGGTTGCTCCAGCCCCTCTGCATTTCTTTGTAGAAAAACAACAGCTAGTGTATCAGATGAAGTGACAGAGAAAATCAGAAATTCCTTAGAATAGTCAGGGATGATGAGCACATGTGCTTCAATCAAAGCCTTCTTGATTTGGTCGGAATAATTTATAGACTCAACAATCCACCTTAGTTCATTTCCCTTTCTAAGCATGGATGTGATGTATTTGACCAACTCAACAAAATTATAAATGAACCTCCTCAGAAAGTTGATTTTACCCAAGAAAGACTGAACCTCTGTCCTGGATCTGGGAAAATATAAGGTCTGGATAGCCTCTACTTTTCTTGGATCAATCTTCACTCCTTCAACTGACATAATATTCCCCAACAATTTTCCCTCTTTCATGGCGAATAAAGATTTCTTAGGGTTGAGAGAAATACCAAACCTTCTACACTTCAAGAAGACTTTATTTAGGTGGTGACAATGTTCTTCATCAGACTTGGAGAATACTGTAATGTCATCCAGATAAATGACCACAAACTTTCCCTTTTCTCCAATGAAGGCAACGCCCATTTCTCGTTGGAAGGTTTCTGTTGCATTCATCAATCCAAAGGGCATTTTAGCATACATGAATGTGCCCCAAGGAGTTGTGAAAGTTGTCTTCTCTCTATCTTCAGGAAAGACAGAGATTTGATTGTAACCAGAGAATCCATCAACCATATAAATCCTGGATGATCCTGTCACTCTCTGCCAAATGTGTTCCATCTTTGGCAAGGGGTAGTTATCTTTCTTGGATATCTTGTTCATATTTTTGAAATCAACACACAACCTGGTTTCCCCATTCTTCTTCCTCACAAGCACCAAATTAGCTCCCACTCTGAAAACCTCAAGGGGATGATGATATGTGCATCCAAAAAATTCTTCACTTGATCCAGGTGGATATCAGTGGCCACCCACGTTGTCCAACTCCCTCAAAACAATTTTCTGGCAATTTTGGCAATTTACTATTTTTAGCAGTTTTTAACTTCCAAGGCCATTTTGAGGGCCTAAATGAAGGTTTTTCGGGATCGAGATTTTCATTGATAGATGAAGGCTCTGATTGAGCCCCAAAAATGAATCTCCTCGATGATACCTTTCCAATGGGATATCGTGCGCCTAAAACAAAGATCCTATGCAAAAGTTACAACCCCAAGAAGTTGATGTACTAACTTACCCAAACGGGGCCCACATGACATTTGGCGCTTCATCTCCTAGGGTTAGGTTTTTGGATGTCTAGGGTTTTTTACATTCTTGTTTATTGTAAAAATTCCTTCAAATCCTCATTGTAATGATCTTCTTGCGAATGATCATAGCCGTCACATCTCTTCTCAGAGATAAGCCGCCACCATTCCAACAAGCTTGTTTTCCGCTACATTTTATAGTTTCATCTTATTTCCTTATTGAATAGAAAACCAGTTTTACTGTACCTCTGTTATTATGTGTTAAGAATATTTTAATAATCTGTATTCATTTATTTGTTCTCATAAAATCTGGATCAATGGTATCAGAGTGGTTTTCTCCTTGTCGTCTTAATGCATGTCCCCAACAAGGTCAGGATACAGAGAATTGCATCTCGAGCTTGTTTCTCTTGAGGATAAAATCTCTCGCACACCCAAACGACCTCTCATGGCAGGAGAAAATAAATATGATGGGATAGGAGATCCTTTCAAAATGTTTCTTGAGGAATCCCTCATGCAACATAGGAACAAGATGATGGATAGTTTCACGCAAATCCTTTGGCGACTACCAATAGGTGACACATCTTCCTCGAGCGGAGGCATCGCCCCCTTCAAGGTACAAATCAACTTAGATATTCATATATTTTAAGGTTATATAGAGACATATGTTGTAGAAAAGTGGTTGAATCTACTAGAAGGGTATTTTTATTTCCATAACTTTTCGAATAGAGAAAATATTACTTTTGCACTCCTCAAAGTCATTCCCCATGTCAAACATTGGTGGGAAACTTTCTGTGAGAAAAATGAAATAGAGGAACCCTCATTATTTACAGTCGTGGTCACCTGGAAATCCTTCAGAGATGCTATTAATTAACAATACTACCATATCGAAAGTTATGACGACTTGTATACCAAATAGACCACATTGCGGCAAGAAAGAGACCAAGCAGTGCCAGAGTTCAAAAATATCTTCCATACCTTGCACACCAAGCTAGGTATCAAAGATTCAGAGCGACATCTAGTGATCAAGTATTATTGTGCTCTGCATAGATACATCCATACTGAAATGGAATTTCTAGATATTTCTTCCTTGGGCATGGCCTACTGATATGCCGTCAAAATCAAGAAGAATCTCAAACAAAAGATGCGACAATTTGGGCCTGGGAACCCCTCATATAAAAATCCAGGAATGGGTGGGCCCAACCCACAAAGAAAAGGGCAGATCAAAGATGGAAAATATCAAGAAAACCATTCCAATCCGCAAGCAAAGAAGGACACCTAAAGACAAAGAAAGATATCGAGAAGTTGTGCGACTTCCATAAGAGTCCTTGGCATAACACTGTTGATTACCGCTCAAAGAAGTCGTTGGTGTCTAAACTGAATCAGATGTAGGTTATGAATTTGAGTCAGAACCAGAAATGGGATGATGGATCATTGACACGGAACTCAGTGCCACCATTTCTACCACCAAGCTCCACTAGACGAGCCATAAGAAGGCGAGCATCTCTTCCATTCACAGATGTGGGTAAAAGGCACCCCGCTGCACTTCATCGTTGATAGCGGTATCCAAAAGAACCTCATCTCAGCAAAGGTCATCAAGAGGATGTCTCCGCCGACAATGCTGCACCCACAATCCTACACTATTGGATGGCTCTGCTAAGGAAGCGATCTCTACGTCAGCCAACTGTGTCAATTGTCGTATAGTATAAAGCCCTTCAAAGACGAGGTATTGTGTGATGTTTACCCTCTCAAAGTTTGTAATGTTATTTTGGGCTAGCCTTATTTATGGAAACTTCATGTTGTATATGAGTCTAGGACTCATACTGTTAATATTAATTTGAACAGGAAATTGTACAGGATACCCGAGGCAGTCCCTCCTAGTGTTATTTCCTTGATCTCTACCAAGCAATGCAAGAAGGTCATCTCTTAGACTGGGAAATTTGTCTTCTTCATGATTTTCTCTCAGAGTGAGAAAAAGATTGAAGCCACATCTAGGGCCTCCACGATCGATCTCTCCACACAACAAAAGCAAGTGGATAAGGTCGTGGAAGAATAGTCAGATATCTTCTCCTCTCTGTTAGGACCCTATAATGTGCCTTTTTGTTCACACTTTTTTCTACCATTACATCCTTTTTCCACTCACATTTAAACCTACATTATCACCTTACCCTATATTTCTAAAGGTATATAACGTCTCTTCTCTTTACTATATGTTTAATTTGTTTTTCATATTATTTTACATTACTCTCATACTTAACCATCGATCAGAAATATATAAGTGTTGAAATAGTTCACTGTAGATTATCGTTGTTGTTTGAAGGCCCGTTGCTGAAACAGTCAAGAGAACGCAAACCCCGTGGCTGAAATAGTCCATGGTCTATGATGTTGAAACAACAATTCACATAAGAAGAAGCTGTTACTCTCTCCGTGGTCTACGATGCTAAAACAACAATTCACACAAAGAAGAAGTTGTTACACTCTCCGTGGTCTACGATGTTGAAACAACAATTCACACAAAGAAGAAGTTGTTACACTCTCCGTGGTCTACGATGCTGAAACATCAATTCACACAAAGAAGAAGTTGTTACATTGACCACAACAGCCGCACCTTGAGCCATAATTAACCATCGCTGTTGTTTGAGACCACATTGCTGAAACAGTCAGAATGCAAATCCTGAAATAGTAGACAACAATAGTAACAAGAAGATAAATAAAGAAGATGTTAACACCAGCCGTAATAGCTACACCCAACTATTGTAATAGTATTCTATTACGGGAGACCAGGATATCCTATTCCAGTATAGAGATCAGATCTGACTAAGAATAGGATTCATATGTGCACATGTAATTTGATGATCAATTGTATCGAGGGGATTCTCCTCTTTAAATAAGGGGAAATCATCATTAGAAGGGGACTTTTGGTTGGCGAAGACAGGAATTACAGAGAAGGACGTGTATACTTCAGACATTGTAACATGATACAGTTGACAGATGAATAAAAGATTGTTCTGAGCATTTCTTTCTAGTTCCTTTCATTTCAATGGAATCTTGTGAGAAGGGAGGGCCCACCTTCTTCACAAGATTCACCCATTAGCTCTGTAGTGTGTTAGTGTAATTTCTGTTCATGCCTTGATTAAATTCTGTTTTGCTGAAACACTACTTTACTGAACTTTGTTTTGCTGAAACTCTGCCTTACTGATTGTTCCATTGTTTTCATATAATTCATGCTTGGGTAACTGTTAATCATTCTAGTTAGCAATCTTGTTTGGCGAATTTATGAAAGCGTGATAATCAGGGACATGCGCTGAAGATTCCTACTTGGGGAATAGGGTCCTGTTCTCTGTTACAAAATAGTTGATCTTTCCTTTTGCAGTATATTGAAAGATTTCTTTCCTAGGTTGTTATTTCTTAATGTAATCTAGGATTCTTTGGAAAATTATTTCTTTAAATTTTGAACTCTGCAATAGGTAGGTTTCTTTCCTGTAATTCAAAGTAGAACTTCAGTTTGTTCAAGGCAAGGTGTGATTAATGTATTTTTACTACAACTCTAGATTGATTTTGAGATTGAATATATACAGTGTGTGATTACCTTTGAAATAAACAGACTTCCCTGGGTTGACAATTTATGTAGCACTTGATTGTTTAGTTAAATAAGCAATTATAGTGACCAACATTTTGGTGCCATTGCCGGGGAAGGTAATTATAGATTTCAAGAGCACTTATGTTCTTTCAGATATAAACATTGCATGAGAGGACGCAGAGACCCCAAAGAAACTGACCCTACAGGTGGGCAGGGGTAGAGGAAGGGGAGGAAGAAAGACTTATATTAACGAGATTATATCAAAATCTGAATCTGCTGCTCCTCAACGACCAAACTCTCGGAAACCAAAATCCTAACCTTCCTTTCAAGAAAACTTTGAAACGGGGAAAGAGGTTTGGAGTCCTGAGACAGTCGAGAAACTAGCAGGAAACATTGAGGACAGAGCAAGCACAGAAGGGGAGCAAACAGAAGAAAACATGGATGAGTATAATGAAGAACTGCATCATGAAGAACAGGCAGGTCCTGAAAGAGAGGTAAATGATGAAAACTCTTTTTCCACTTTAGGATTTCCTATTGGTGATCTTCCTAGAGGGGTATCTCCCATGAAGAACATTCCACTCTCAGCGTTACCTAACTTTCATGGTTTATCTTCAAAAGATCCTGATGAATTCCTTTTTGAGTTTGACATATTATGCAGAAGTTATGATTACAT
>JZKD02S2356322.1:1114927-1128257 GCA_000966675.3 Picea glauca | reverse complement strand
ATAAAATTCTCAGGATGGGGTATTATTGGCCCTCACTTTTTAAAGATGCAAAGAAATATGTCTGGGCCTGTGATAGCTGTCAAAGAATGGGCCAACCTAATCATAGAGATGAAATGCCATTAAATCCCTAGGTATTACTCGAACCATTTGAAATATGGGCCTTAGACTTTGTAGGACCCATTAACCCCCCATCCAATCAGAAAGTTTATATAGTGGTCTGCACAGATTATATGACCAAATGGGTGGAAGCTAAAGCACTCCATAGAGCGACCGAAGAAGCAGTTCTAGACTTCCTATTTGAAGACATCTTCATCAGATTTGGAGTGCCAAGAGAATTAGTTACAGATGGGGGACCTCCTTTCACTTCTCACGGTTTTAAATCTACCCTTCAGAAATATCATATTCAGCATAGAATAACTACACCATACCACCCCCAAGCCAATGGACAGGTGGAAAGCGCAAATAAAGTAATAGAAGCCATTCTCACAAAAATAGTGAAGGAAAACAGAAAGGACTGGTCTCATAGGCTCCCTGAAGCATTATGGGCCTACAAAACTACCTGGAGAAATACTATAGGATTCTCTCCCTATGAATTAGTTTATGGAAAAAGTGTCGTCTTTCTTGTGGAATTTGAAATCAAAACCTTAAGGACTGATTTAGCTGTCAACCTTGATTTAACCGATGCACAGACAACCAGGTTGCAACAACTTAATGAATTGGATGAAAAAAGACTAGATGTCATTCATCAGACAACTATGATTCAACAACAAAGATCAAAATGGCATGACAAAACTATCAAGCATAAGCAATTCCAAAAAGGAAATTGGGCCCTACTGTATGATTCTCGGCTTAAATAATTTCAAGGGAAACTACGTACAAGATGACTTGGACCTTACAAAGTGGACATTGTTTTCCCCAATGGAACAGTAAGGCTCCTCACAATCGATGACTCTAAAACACTGTTACTTATAAATGGTCATCAGCTCTGTTTGTACAAGCGTCCTATTTCCAAAGAAGATTTTAAGGCCACATGTGTGGTAGACTCTTATTACCTCTTTTTAGAGGGGCCTCCTACCCCTCATTGCAATTAATTTTTTTTTTAAATTAATTTCTTTAGTATTAGATTAGATTTCATTTACTAATAATCCCTGTCAAGAAATAACATGTTACAATTGAATTTTGCAGATTCTGGATCAAAGAAAAGGCCTACCAAGAAAGGACGATCTTACTCTAAGAAGAGCCAAGCTTCATCTTGTGAAACACTACTTCCCTTTTTTCCCATTGCTGAAACACCACTGTTCAACAATTTTTCACATTTTCCCCATTGCTGAAACATCATTGTTCAACAATTTTTCACATTTTTGTCCATTGCCGAAACACCACTGTTCCACAATTTCTCGCCTTTCTTTTCCCATTGCTGAAACACCACTGTTCAACAATTTTTCACATTTTTCCCCATTGCTAAAACACCACTGTTCAACAATTTCTCACATTTTTCCCCATTGCCGAAACACCATTGTTCCGCTGTTTTTCACATTTTTATCCCATTGCTCACTGTTTTGCAATTTTTCATATTTTCCCCATTGCCGAAACACTACTGTTCAAAAAAATTTCGCCCTTCCTTCTATGGCTGAAACATCACTTCCTTAGCAGTATTCTGCAACATCACCCTTCAACAAACATTTCTCTATTCTTTCCCTGTTGCTGAAACACCAACTTTTCAGCATTCTCTGTCAATAAGCTTTTGCACTCTCATACTACATTTTGTCCTTCCACTAAACAAATCATTGATACAATTTCTCTAACAAATCAAAAGTCTCTGCCATGGCTACTACAAAACTATTATGGACAGGCACTACATTTTGTTTGAAGCACGAATCAAAAGGTAAAGATGAGGTATGTAAACTTTATATGTAAATACAATTGAACTATAGTTAATGAGAAGATCCCAACTCATTATTACCACTCATGTAAAATCATTATTTTAGCCGTACTTGAAGGGGGAAAATATCGAAATCTTATACCATCATTTCACACGAACAAACCACCGTCATTCTTTTTTTACCATCCTTTCGTTTGTTTCACCACCATTTGCATGCCTTCACCCGAAAAACTCACTCTGCACAGAAGCGATTACTCGACTCTCTGATGGTGCATTTTACTGAGTTGTTAGCTATGGGAGGCCCTATTATATGGTACGAACCCACCACGACATCCCTGTTAGAACTATACCCAGAATTCTATCAAATTTTTTTGTAGGCAGGATGGTTGGGTTATTTTCAGAGGCTCCAGGGATTTGATCAACAACAGGTTCTTCAATTTGCTCGAAATCTCCAGGAAGATCATTCCATTGTTCAAGGGGTTTGGATTCCAATTACAAAGGATGATATAGCACAGGTTTTGGGTCTCCCTGCCAATGGAATTTGCTGGTTCAGCCACAAACATATCATCCTTAATGCCCAACAGGATTTCCTCTTGCCAGGGGAAAAAATTGAGCCTAAAGGCCGGGGTGTCCGACTTAGCTCGTTGCCGCCTCCTTGGCTGAAAGTTGCAGAGTTTGTCAAGCACTACCTTACCTGTGAAGGCCAATACCAGGTAGTCTACTAGTACGATTTGTTCCTGTTTTCTCATTTACGACATGCTAGATTGGTGAGCATTCCTTATTATCTGCTCGGATGTATTAAAAATATGCTGCATTACTGTAAAAAGGCTAAAAATCCTGCCCTTTCCCTCACCCATCACCGTCTCGCTCAACTACTTATCCAAAAGGGTTTTTCCCAACAAAACCCTCCCCTAAAAAACCCACCCATAAACCCCCAAGAAGTTGTTGAACATCCTGAAAATCTTCAGGAACAACAACCACAAAACCCTCTAGACCCTCCGGAAGTACCTAACAGTCTGCCTACAGACCCAATCAATCCAATTAACCTCCCTACCATACCAAGCCCGCCCCACATCTTACCAGAATCATCCACTCCTACCGTTCATATCCTTAGCAATGATTCTGAACCAGACAACTCTCCCTGCCCCATCACTGAGGGAAAACCCCCACGCAAATGAAAGCAAATTCCTCTTTTTCCACCCTTTCTACAAAGAAAATGAACAAGGACCTCAACAAGAGCAGCCACTACTTCCACTGCTCTAAACCCCCAACCCATCCGGATAAAACCCCGTATACCTCCACCCTGCCAAATTCTGGAATTTTTACCTATTCCACCCACAGGCACTGGAACACAAGAACCAGAGGCCCAGTGTGTTGTGACATCATCCTTTTCAAATCAAGTAGCTAAAACACAAGAACCAGCTACTCATCAAGTAGCTGAAACACAAGAACCAACTACTCATCAAGTAGTTGAAACACAAGAACCAACTACTCATTCAGTAGCTGAAACACAAGATCCAACTACTCATTCAGTAGCTAAAACACAAGAACCATCTACTCATCAAGTAGTTGAAACACAAGAACCAGCTACTCATCAAGTAGCTGAAACACAAGAACCAACTACTCATTCAGTAGATGAAACAAAAGAACCAACTATACTATTACACAAGAACCAACTACAGCTGAAACACAAGAACCAACTGCTGATATTGTTACCGAGATACAGGAATCAGATGCCCATGGTGCTGCAACATTACTTTCTCTACATCAAGAAAATGAAATACAAGAATCAGCTGTCGATCCTGTAGCTGCTCCAAAAGAACCATCTAGTGCGACTGTGACTGTTACACAAGAACCAGTCACCCCTCTTAATACACCCTTGAAATATCAACAAACAGAACCAACAATGGCCTCTGTCTTACAAGAAAATGAGTTCCTAAGGTCTGAAATGGAAGCCTACAAGCAAGAGCTATTCATGGTAAAGGAAGCCTACGAGAAGGAACTTATTTTGTACACCCTAGCTCGCATAGCGACCATGACAAAGGAAAATACAACAGAGAATCAGTGTAGAGAGTATATGTGCAGTCAATGTGGGGACATCTATTATCAAGCAGGCTACAAATTAATTCAAATTCCAATGCCAGGAGCTTCCCCTGCACCTATGACTTTTGCAGTCAAAGAAGAAAACCCTGTTGTTACACAAGAACCAGCAGGACCTTCCAAAATTAAAAATGAACCCTGGCCTACAACAATTGTCAAATCTGAAGCTCCTGATTTTGTTAATAAAGCTGTACAAACATTGCTTATTGATGAATCTGCCCCTCCTAGCCAGATCAATACCCACACCTTTGTGGAACAAGCCACTCAGACCCTACCTCAGCCTATCACTTGCGATGATGAAACACAAACTCAACCATGGGATGAGCAGGCAATAATGGACAAATGGAAAAAAGAGTCTGCTGTTACACACGACAAAAGCCTGCAGGAACACAGACTACTCTTGCTAAACCATATCTAGTCAAGCTTGGAAGATTTGGAGAAAACACGCCAAGAATCCCGTGCCCATAAGAAGCAGAATAAAGAGCTAAAAGGAAAATTTCTCCTGATGTTTGACTTGGCACAAAAGTTGTTGGCTGCAAGGAAACCATCCTCCAATTACTCTCTGTTCCTTATGGAATGACTTACATTTTTTCAGATTAACTCAATCAAAGAAGGCAGAGATTAACTCAATCAAAGAAGGCAGACCCCATGCAGTGTTAAATCCAACAGATTTTGTTAGAACCTTTGCAAAAGCCTCTGTTATGGATCAACACCTCCTCTGTGAGGTATATCTTCATAACGAGGCCATCCTTGAAAACCGACAGCTTAACCTTAACCCTCTTATCGGTGATATCCAGATTCGGGCACTCACCTCCTTCCTTAACAAGCAGATTATATGGCAGGATGACTTCCTAGCTACCAAGCATAATAAGGATAACCACCTTCTCTGGATACGGCCAGAACCACAAAATGCTACCACCTTTGTTGCAGAATATTAGCAGTTTTTGAAGAAACCAGGGATGACTCAATACATTCGGCAACTACAGACAACAGTGCTTCAAGATTGTCAACAGTTCATTAAATCCACAGAGATCGCTGCCCTGCAAGCAAATAACATGTTTTGGCAACAATCTACTGAGAAAAGACATGAACACAATCCCTTTAGCCCCACTAATCTTGAGACAACAATCTCCCAAGTACCTAGCTACATCAAATGTGTTCAGCAATGTGCTGAAAGCTGGATAGGTTATCAGTTTCATTTCCCTATCCTGTGGATGCCAGTAGAGAAATATCAAGTTCATTATAAGTTTCCCAAGAAGGCCGAAACAATAGATTGGCAAAGGCTACAACGCATTCAAGTATTCAGATCTCCAACAAACAACACTTTCCATAGCTACTGCTTAAGTAACTTGCACGCTCAGAGTCGGTATTCAGATTCTGATTCAGATTGAATTTGCCTGAGGACATGCAACCTTTTAAGTTGGGGGGGGGATGTTAGGACCCTATAATGTACCTTTTTGTTCACATTTTTTGCTACCATTACATCCTTTTTCCACTCACATTTAAACCTACATTATCACCTTACCCTATCTTTCTAAAGGTATATAACGTCTCTTCTCTTTACTATATGTTTAATTTGTTTTGCATATAATTTTACATTACTCTCATACTTAACCATCGATCAGAAATATATAAGTGCTGAAATAGTTCACTGCAGATTATCGTTGTTGTTTGAAGGCCCGTTGCCGAAACAGTCAAGAGCACGCAAACCCCATAGCTGAAACAGTCTGTGGTCTACGATGCTGAAACATAAATTCACACAAGAAGAAGTTGTTACACTCTCCGTGGTCTACGATGATGAAACAACAATTCACACAAAGAAGAAGTTGTTACACTCTCCGTGGTCTACGATGCTGAAACAACAATTCACACAAAGAAGAAGTTGTTACACTCTCCGTGGTCTACAATGCTAAAACAACAATTCACACAAAGAAGAAGTTGTTACATTGACCACAATAGCCACACCTTGAGCCAGAATTAACCATCGTTGTTGTTTGAGACCATATTGCTGAAACAGTTAGAACGCAAATCCTGTTCCTGAAACAGCCTGCGATTTGCGATGCTGAAACATTAGACAACAATAGTAACAAGAAGATAAATAAAGAAGCTATTAACACCAGCTGTAACAGTTACACCCAACTATTGTAATAGTATTCTTTTATGGGAGACCAGGATATCCTATTCCAGTATAGAGATCAGATCTAACTAAGAATAGGATTCAGATGTGCACATGTAATTTGATGATCAATTGTATCGAGGGGATTCTTCTCTTTAAATAAGGGGAAATCATCATTAGAAGGGGACTTTTGGTTGGCGAAGACAGGAATTACAGAGAAGGACGTGTTTACTTCAGACATTGTAACATGATACAGTTGACAGATGAATAAAAGATTGTTATGAGCATTTCTTTCTAGTTCCTTTCGTTTCAGGGGAATCTTGTGAGAAGGGAGGGCCCACCTTATTCACAAGATTCACCCATTAGCTCTGTAGTGTGTTAGTGTTATTTCTGTTCATGCCTTGATTAAATTCTATTTTGCTGAAACACTACTTTACTGAACTCTGTTTTGCTGAAACTCTGCCTTACTGATTGTTACATTGTTTTCATATAATTCATGCTTGGGTAACTGTTAATCATTCTAGTTAGCAATCCTGTTTGGCGAATTTATGAAAGCGTGATAATCAGGGACAGGTGTTGAAGATTCCTGCTTGGGGAATAGGGTCATGTTCTCTATTATAGAATAGTTGGTCTTTCCTTTTGCAGTATCTTGAAAGATTTCTTTCCTAGGTTGTTATTTCTTAATGTAATCCAGGATTCTTCGGACAATTATTTATTTAAACTTTGAACTCTGCAATAGGTAGGTTGCTTTCCTGTAATTCAAAGTAGAACTTCAGTTTGTTCAAGGCAAGGTTTGATTAATGTATTTTTACTACAACTCTAGATTGCTTTTGAGATTGAGCATATACAGTGTGTGATTACCTTTGAAATAAACAGAATTCCCTGGGTTGACAATTTATGTAGCACTTGATTGTTTAGTTAAATAAGCAATTATAGTGACCAACACTCTCCTACTGGGGTACCTTTTCACTACCAGGTCAAGCATCCCATCAATCTGACTCCAGGTGCACCGCTACCCAATGGGCTAGTCTACTGCCACTCTTTCCTAGAAAATGAGTATATCAAGAGGTAGATCCAAGAAATGCTCCATAAGGGGCACATATGTCCCAACTCATAATCTTGTCAGAGCCCAATCGTGCTGGTGCAGAAGAAAGATGGGACCTGGTGACTCCACATTGATTACCGGGCCCTGAATAAAATTACAGTCCGAAACAAATACCCAATTCCCTGAATCGATGACCTCTTTGATCATCTCATGGGAGTCAAATAATTTAGTAAGATTGATCTGAAGTATTTCTACCACCAGGTCCCAATAGAATAGACAGATGTATGGAAGACCGCCTTCAAGTCAAAAGAAGGTCTTTTTGAATGGTTGGTCATGCGATTTGGTTTGAAAAATGCTCCAACAATGTTTATGAGGATGATGGATGATATCCTACGACCTTTCACAAATAATTTTGTAGTGGTGTATATGGATGACATCCTCATCTACAACAATACTTGGGTGGAACACTTGCATCATATTTAGTAGGTTCTGCACACCCTGCGACAACAAAAACTATATGCAAACTTGGAAAAAATGATTCTTCAGCATGGACATGGTCCATTACTTAGGATACATCATTGATTGACATGGTGTGCATGTGGATCCAACCAAGATCCAGGTCATCCGTGTTTGGCCAAACCCAACCACACTCATTGAACATCGAAGCTTCTTTGGCCTCACCAATTTCTATCGCAAGTTCATGTTGGGATTCTCTCATATCGCATGGGCCCTCAGCCAAGTAACTAGGGGTGGTGATAAGGAAAAATTTGTGGGGGGATTGTCCCAACAACAAGATTTCGATGACTTGAATAAGAATTTGTGCTCATCCCTAGTACTTTCATTACCAGACCTGAAAAATCCCTTTGAGATCGAGACAAAAGCTTCAAACTATGTTGTGGGCACCGTTCTCACTCAACACGGCCACCCCATGGCATATCACAGTGAGACACTATCAGATGTTTTCCATAAATACCCTACTTACGACAAAGAAATGTACTCTATTGTGCAAGATTTTCGCCAGTGGAAACATTATATTCTTGGGAAGGAGACAGTCATCCACACTGATCACAAGCCACTACAGTTCATGCAGACCCAAGGAAAATTGTAGAATGACCGCCATCAAAAGTGGTCCACATACTTACAACAGTTCCACCTCAACATCAAGTATAAAACATGAAGTACTAACCGAGTTGTTGATTGCCTCAGCCGACCTCCATTCGTAGAAATCACCACAGTGCTAGACTCTTGTGACCATGAGACCTCTGGATGGCCCCACCTCTACGAGACAGACCCTGACTTCTCCACCACCTACCGAATGTTGGGTCCCAACTCAGTGGTTGCTAATTTCCATATTCAATATGGGTTGTTGTGTCGTCTGGGCCATCTTTGCGTTCCATCAAGAGAGCGTGGGAAGCTGATTTGGGAAGATCACTACAGTTGGGTGGCAGGATACTTTGGCATCAAAAAGACAGTTGCAGTGATGCATAAACATTTCTACTGGCCAAAACTTCGACAGGATGTCAGCAAGTATATCAGATCCTGCACTGCCTGCGCTATTGCCAAACCGATCACTAAGAAATAGGGCATGTACACCCCTTTTCTTACTCCTGACAGGTTGTGGGAATCCATCTCAATGGACTACATGTCAGGCCTCCCATCCACCAAGAGGGGAAATGACCGTTTTTTTGTGGTTGTTGATCGCTTTTCCAAATTGGTGATTCTAGTTTCATACCAGAAGAAGATCACAACATAACCCACTGCCAGGCTCTTCTTTGAATGAGTATGGGTACATTTCGGGATCCCACAAACCATTATCTCAGACCGTGACAGTTAGTTCCTCAACACATTCTGGTCGAGCTTCTGGTCACTTCTGGATACCAAGATCACCAAATCTACTACCTTCCACCCCCAAACAGATGGCTAAACTGAGGTCGTCAATCATATGATCATACATATCCTACACATGTACAATTAAAAACACCCCCGCACATGGGATGAGAGTCTTCCCTATGTCCAACATAACTACAAACGAGCCCTGCATAGCTCAACTAGCCACAACCCCTTTCAGGTGGGGTTGGGATTCCAACCATTGGGCCCCATGGATGTTGCACTACCCCTGGTGACCACCTCGACCGACTCATCCCATGCTCCACTAAAATATGACAAAGCCACCCAATTCATTCAGAGGATCCAACACATTCACCAACAGGTTCATGATATTCTACAAAAGTCTAATGCCAAGTACAAGAAACGCCATGATCAACATCAGGTGCCACATAAGTTTCAGGTGGGAGACAAAGTTTTGTTTCACTTGCAGAAAGAATGCCTTATAGGGCCCCATAAAAATCTTATACCACTCCGTTATGGGCCATACATCATCACCAAGGCTGTGGGTGACAATGATTTTGAGCTCAACATTCCCCTTTTCCTTGGCCTGCACCCAGTCTTCAACGTGGTTCGCCTTCGGCCATATTTCCCACCATTATTAAACACCTCTGAGATAACATATTAGTTGAAACCAACAGAGCTCAACCTTGACTACATGCAACAAGAATTCAGAGATCAGGTTGTAGACACAAATATCAAGGGCACTCGAAAGCAAGGGTTTCAGCTTTATCGAGTCGTCAAAGCAGGGCATCTCCTGCACCAAGGCAAGTGGCTCACCTGGGGCCAAACTTAGTAGAAATTTCCTCATCTGATGGGGGAAATCAATGCAATGGAGAAAATTGCTTCCTAAGGAGGGAAGATTTATCTAGGTGGATATCGGTGGCCACCCACCTTGTCCAACTCACTGAAAACAATTTTCTGGCAATTTTGGCAATTTACTATTTTTAACAATTTTTAACTTCTGGGGCCATTTTGAGGGCCTAAATGAAGGTTTTTCAGGATCACGCTTCTCAAATATATATGAAGGATTTATTGAGCCCCCAAAATTAATCTCCTTGATGATACCTTTCCAACAAGCTATCATGTACCTAAAACGGAGATTGTATGCAAAAGTTACGACCCCGGGAAGTTGATGTACTAACTTACCCAAACGGGGGCAGACATGACTTTTGGCACTTCATCTCATAGGGTTAGGTTTTTGGATGTCTAGGGATTTTTACATTCTTGTTTATTTTAAAAATGCCTACAGATCCTCATTGTAATGATCTTCTTGCAAATGAGCGCATCTGTCACATATCTTCTCAGAGATAAGCCGTCACCATTCTAGCAAGCTTGTTTTCCGTTGCATTTTACAGTTTCAGTTTATTTCCTTATTGAATAGAAAACCAGTTTATTGTATATCTGTTATTCTATGTCAAGCATATTTTAATAATATGTATTCATTTTTTTCTTCTCATAAAATACGGATCATCACTTCCTTTTCCATAATCGGCAACAACATGGGATTTATCTGTCTGAGCTTTTGCTTGAAAGGTTTGGCATCTTATTTCAAAGGGATTTTGTGCTCAATGATGTTGGTGTGATATGTTCTCAAATACTCATATGCCCAAGAAAACACATCAGATAATGCCTTCAAAATTCTGACATACTCAACCTTTTTTCCTTTGATAAGCTGCTATACAATTTCACCCATTTGGGATCCTCCTTCATTCCTAGATTGCATTCAGTCACACCAACCTCTTTAGTTGATCCTTCAACTTTTACAGCAATGTCATTTTTGTCAAACGATCTCTCCAAAGGGACAAACCCCTTTGTAATATGGTTGCTAGGTAACTGAACACTATGATGGTTAGCAATTTTATTCATAAGAACATCAACATGAGGGATTTCTTTAGAATCCTGATCCTGATCGATATGCATATCCGAAAATTCATCCACAATCTCAAGGAACTTTTTAATTTCGATATCATCCTCAAACACCTTCCAATGTTTGACATTGTCAGGAATAAAGGGTTTGTATTTTATCTCCACCTCATACTTGAGTTTGGGGGGTAAAGGAACCTTGAAATTACTTGCTAAGACCGCCAAGGAATCTTCCATAGAGTTCTCCTCCCTTGGAACAAATGAGATATTAAAGATAGAAAGAAACTGTCAATCATATCTCAAATTTCATTTCTATAGGCTTTCAACTGTGTGTGTTTATCCTGATACAGATTTTTGACTTGATGAACAATCAACTCAGCATCTCCAAGGACTGCTAGATCCTCAACATTCATGTCTTTTGGAGCTCTCAAACCCAAGACAAGAGCCTCATATTCCACCATGTTGTTTGTTGTTTCAAATTCCAATTTGCAAGACAAAGATATGGTCTCTTGGGTAGGGGAAATAAAAACCACTACAACACCAACACCTTCCCTAGAAGAGGATCCATGAAAAAACATTTTCCAAATAGAGGTCTTGGGGGGAGGATCTTCATAGAAGGTAATAGGTGGCCTTCTTATCTCAATAGGTGGTTGAGGAACATCAGTGATCCGTAATATAATGGTTCCCAAATGAGTATCAACTGTGAAAATGGGATGGTTGATGGGATTTGCTTCATCACTGATAATGTATGTTACACATTATTTTGGTCACTCTGATGACGAATCTACATGCATGTTTTCATGCTCTTAAAAAAATATTTTGCATGAGAAAAATGACTAAGTTCTTCCCCTACAAGGCATATTTTTAGAATGAAGCTGCAGACTGACAGTGCATAAATCCTTGATTTTCGTAGGTTGCTCTATGCCTAGCTCGTGGGATTTATGCATGCTACTATATAGGTAGGGTGTTGCGGCATTTGAAGCTAAGGAAAGGAAGAGGTTTCACAAATTTTCTAGAAGGAGAATGTTCTAGAATGTGAGGTGGCGTTTGTATGGTTGTGGTCTTACTAGATTCTCTGATTTGGTGGGATCATCCTCATCCTTGTAACCACTCCACCTTATCCTATATAATGATGGGTTTCTCATGGAAAAGGTTAAGAAAGATTGAGAAAAGAATTGTTGAGAGAATAGGCTGAAGACTGTGTGAAGGATCCTGTTACAACTAATGCTTGTGGTATCCAGCTGTCCATCAAGATTTTGTGGACCATCTTCATATAAATTTGGAGCAAGTGTATGTGTGTGTTGGAACAAAAGACCACCGAAAGGGAACTTGCGACATCAAGGAAATTTGGTTGTATCTTCCATTTTTACTTAATATGATACAGTGACATGTTTTTTTCCCATAAAATCATTAGTGTTTTATTACATGACTCCTTGATCACATGCTTAGGTTTCCATTGAATCTACAATTGTTTCTTTCACTTTGGTTGGTTTTTGTCATTGCTGATTTGATTTCACAAGAGCACCAGAGTGAAGAAGGGACAATAGAGATATAAGAAAGTGATATCTAAAGGTATGTCATCTATTCCTTCTTTGGTAGTAAATTCAATGGTTGCATCTTAGGGAAAGCGTCATGTCATGTCTTGTTTTGTTCTAGATCCAGGTGGATCTAAGGAGATTAGTTTATGTTCGTATTCATCGATTTATCCAATAAAACAATTGGCGACTCCACTGGGGAATTGACTTGATTGTGGGTTTTTGTTGGCCATTTTCTTTTAACCTATTCTTTTTACTTGAAATCAGTCTCTGAGTCTGTGGGAGATCCATTCAGACTCTTTGGATTTGAAAGTTCACTTAGATCCTTTACCCTCTTCTCAAAATTTCTTGATTTATAGACACTTCTGCACTGTACCCTATACATAGCCTGCAAAAACCTTCAATTTCTGTGCCCTTGCTGTTTTCTTTAGTGCGAAATTTCCACACCCTATCTATTTCTGGCCTGTGAAAACTCTTGATTTTCGCACTGTAATGTGCTATTAGGCTGCGGTGGCGCCTATGAAATTTTTTGAGTTGGGTTTTAGCCTCTATTAATCCCAATTTTCTTTAATTAGTTGGGAGGGAATTTTAATGCCATCCCTTGACTGTTTTTTAGAAGTTTAATTTGTTGTTGACTGATTTCGGAGATTGAATCCCTGTCTTTTAATCTTTTTCTAGTTTTTGTCTTTGATTTTTATCGACAAGGGTATAATCTTTGAGCTTGTTTCTGAGTGCTTGTTCGATTAAAAGTCTTTGATTGGATTCAATGTTTTGTATTGATTACGTGTTCTGGATTTCTTGATGATTGGGAAGTCATTTTTCATTTACATTTGAAGAAACACTTTCTTGTCATTTTTTAGTTTTATCTCCATTGAAAGTTTGATTTGGGTGCTTGTTGAGTT
>JZKD02S2356322.1:1096520-1112599 GCA_000966675.3 Picea glauca | reverse complement strand
TTAAGCATATAGGGGCTTCCGCAGTGCAAGATATTAGATATTATTTTCGGGATTAACTGCGTAGTGTAAGTCATTAATATATGACCCATATCCATGAGTATTAGTCGCAACTGACTAATAATTCTCATGATTTGAATAGTCCACTTAGAACTCATTGCATAGAGTTACTCACCCTGCTTTGTTGATCTCAGTGTAGAGATTGCGTGTATTATGGGGGTCGCTTGAAGGTATAGCCACAATGATGAGTGGAAGCCTCTCAAGTTGATTTCGGGCTAGATACCCTGCCTTTACGCGTGGATCAGACTGTCGACTGTTTCCCCATGCATCACTATTGTTCTTGGTAGCCTTAGTTTCCTATCTTCTTAAGGTCTTACACAAGGTGACTGTGGAGGGGAAAGTCTTCACGGTACCTGGAATTGATGTTGGCCAGAATCACTCGAGCTCCTTAGAGGGTATACTCATGATTATGTTTGGGATCTTGCACGTAACTTTTCCACTCGCTTTTTCCTATTCCCTTCTTGTCTTGACTTCATGACGTTGGATTTCATCACCAACTAGTGACTTCGAAATAAGAAGGTTTTGTTTGCCTGGTTTGATTCCTAGATTTTATTAGCGAGTGTTTTTTGTTTTCATAGTTGGCCATAGATTTTTTCCATAAAAATTTTGGCTCAGCCAACATTGACCCTCCATGCCATTCACGTAGGATGCAAGGACTACCTCTGGAAGATCTGGAAGTTTCTGAACCCTTTCTTCCTAACCCACCAGAGGGCTCTCCTCAATAGAGTGAGGTCCATGACAATATACCATCTCTGATGGAAAGAACTGACTCTCTAGACAATTATCAAATTGTTTTTTATTCTCTAGATGCTTTCCAAATACCTCCTGGATATGAGAGACATATTCTCCGACTAAATTCCTCCGGAGAACTTGTTGTTGAAACTTATGGAATACCAACCAGACCTCTTACTGGCCCAGAAAGTGAGGATCCTTTTTGGACCACTGACATATTTGGAACCCCAACTACAATGCAAGACCTTTACCTCTTAGGTGAAGATACTGATATACCTATCATCTCTGAAATACCCGAGACGTCTGCTACTTATACGATCCCTCTAGATCACTTTAATAACACGACTTGTTATATTTTTGTGGGTTCAAACACACAGTCCGCTGGTCCTATCTCGACCATCTCTTCAGATGGCCCATTCTACAATGGTCCCAAACACTACAACTATTCCCTTTGGAAATATGGTGGTTACCCAAGCTCCCATCGGTACACCATGTTCTTCTAGACCTATCCTCTCTTCCTCATGGGTACCATGCTTTAAATAATTCCATCCCCATTCCTACCCAAGTTCCGTCCGGAGTTTCTGGGATTTTTACCCCTCCTGGAAACAATGCTTCTTCCGGTTTCATTCTGACACCATCCCAGGTCCCCTCCGGAGGGTCTTATCCACCTTTTATGGGAGGATTTGGCCCAAGTATCTCCAATCCTATTGGAGGCTCTACTCCATCATTCACTTTCGGTTTTCATATTCCTGTTGGAGGACAATATAACACTGGGGGGCACACTCAATTTGGAGGTCACAACCAAATTGGGACCCCACCCCCGCTTGGAGGTTCTACATCACCTTATGGAAAAAAAATCTAGGATCGTTAGCCCAGTATTGGAACCTTCTCATCCAAGGAAATCCACAATAATCTGGGGGGAAACAACCTTAAGTTAGCTCTTTCATACCCCCTAGTTCGGGCCAGTCATATCTCGGTTCTTCCAATCCCATTTGGGGTTCGAACGTTCAATCTAGTGTCCCTTTCCAGGGGAACATCCCTAATCAGTACAACCCTATGGGCTACATGCCTCCACATTCATGTCTGAATATATCAAGACCTTCACCTCACATGCAAAATACTTACGGTCCTACTAGTATTCCAACAATACTTCCTCCCCAAAGTCACCAGTATCCTCATGTGAATAGGCAGTTACCCTTTTTATCCACTTTGGATCTTCCTGACTTTTCTAGTATCTTGAATGACCCCATCCTGCATTCTCCCCATTGGCCTATTATACCAGACAAGCTACCATTCGACATTCCAAAATTTGAAGGTAAACCAGGAGAAGATCCAAACAACCATGTCATGAATTTTCACCTTTGGTGTTTGTCCAACTCTTTGATGGACGATTCCATTCGGTTACGACTCTTCCAACAAACTCTTATGGGTTCGGCTGCAAAGTGGTATATAGAATTACCAAGAGGATTCTTCACTGACTTTAATACCCTATCCATGGCTTTCCTCACACACTACCAGTTACCAATCCGTTATGAAACAGGAACCGAGATTTTGAGTTCCTTCAAGAAAAATAAGGCCACTCACATCTCCGATCACATTCATGAGTGGAGACAAAGACGACGTTTGATCAAACTCAATCTTCCCGATCAAGTATTAGAAGAATGGTTCATGAAATCCTTCATGAATAAAACATCTCGTGAAATTTCCATGGGTGAAGTTGTCATAGAAGAACAGACAATCAGTCATGCTCAGTACCTTGATCTTGTTTATTCACAAACGGGTACTCTTTATGATTTTCTCCTTGACACACCTCGTCCTTCTACCACCACTACCTCAACTACCCCTGCTGCTTCTCATGTGGCTGATGGTGTGATTGGCACCTTCCATGCTCAACCTCAATCTGCACAAGCCTCTCCCACCAATCCCAAGTCTACTTCTTCTAATGTTCAAAATGCTCCAACTCCTACTCCTTCCACCGACAAAACCTCCGAGGTGAACTCTGTTCAATCTACTCCTGCCGAAAAAAATAAATCTAAAAAAGGGAAGGGTAAGAATAAGGAGGATAAAAACAACCCACAGTCTGAGAAATCCAAAATGCAACATGTTGATGATAAGGATAAGCGCAAACCCCGATACCCTTGCCTTGTCTGTGGTGATGATCACTACACGAAAGATTATCCAAGACAGACTGAGGTTACTAAGTTCCTTCAAGGGACTGCGAAACCTCCCACACCTATCATTTTGTCCCAACCTCCCCTTCCAAATAGCAGGCCCAATTGGTCATTCACGACCAACCCTCTCCCTCCACTACTTCTTATGTACTTATGTGCATAGGTGATTAAAAAAAGAATGACGTTACACTTACCACTCAAGCCAAAGACTACTCTTCCTCAAAGGAGAAATTTTATGATATACCACCTCTGTTGGTTCAACAGTCTCCCTCAACTTCACCTCCCAATGGTCCTCTTCATATCGAACGATCGAGTTTCGATATAGTTCTTCGCCCTTCCCCCAAAGGGTGTTGTTCGAAAGTCTGCCTTCAATACTCATTCATGTGATGCTCAGAACTATAGTATTGTAGAAGATCTGGCCCAAGCACCTTCCACAATGTCAGCTCTTGAAGTCCTTCAAATTTGTCCCACTCAATGGAAGGCACTGTTAAAATATATTGGTGGAATTGACCCTATGGATACGAATTTGATAATTTTTGACCTGGAAGATCACATTCCAAGGCTACCCCCTCAACTCGCATTTCAGATACAAGTTGTTGTCGCAGACAAGAATATTTCTAGAACCATTATTGATGAGGGTGCCTCGACCTGCATAATGTCTATTGCTTGTTGGAAAGCCATTGGATCTCCTCCCTTAACTGAATCACACAACACGCTCAAAGCCTTCGATGGCTCTGGCTTTAAACCCTACAGTGTACTCCCCTCATTTCCTATTACGTTAGAAGGCAAATTGGTCAATGTTGAAGTTGAGATCTTTGATGCACCTCTTGATCACAACCTCTTACTTGGTTGTAGCTGGATTGATTCGATGTGTGTAGTTGTATTTACTCGTTTCCATGTAGTATGTTTTCCACACTAGAGAAAAGTTGTTATAGTAGACCAACTGACCTTTTTTAACTCTAATGCTCATACTAGCAACGTACCCTTCCTTTCAAAGACACCCCCTGGGTATGAAAATGTCGGTGTTTGTCTACTAAAAGATTCAACTTTGATGGGTACGTTCCCGATCCCACCACCCAATGTTCCACCCCCTTTGGTTGCCTCAATCAACATTATTTCCACCTCTGTTCATGAAACCCCCACGTCTTCTGACCCATGGATAGTACCCACACCTAGTGATTATATTCGCTATGGAAACAGATGCCTTTAAGTCTGGTTGAATTCACTTATCAAGCCATTCAAAAAACAAACATTTCCACTACCTCTCTTGGTGAATCATCTCCTGATCCATTCCACATTATTTTTCCTTCGGACGAGATGATCATGTTGGTTATGTCCATGGAAGACACCCCATGGGATTATGGGCATCATCGTTCCATCCTCTTCCTGGAGCATCACACCTTAGAGATTTACCAACAGATCTTGACTCTGTCGACCATTGTTTTCATCTCTTATGTTCCCGAGTCTACACACGATGTGTTATATGAAGGGAACTTGAGTAAAATTTCACCCACCATCCCCCTCGACATATCCATTAAACTTGGATTTTTCAAAAATGTTCACATCGGAGCTTCATGTTCCACCGATGAGGTTATCACATATAGTCCCTTTTCCAAGAGTTTCGTGACATATTCACATGGATCTATGAAGAGATGTTGGGTATTGACCCCGATATTGTTGTACACGAAATTAAGACGTACCTAGGCACTAAACCTGTCCGACAAAGACTTCGCTCGGTCCACCCTCGTAAAGAAGCCTCTATCAATATTGAGGTTGAAGAACTTCTTAAAGCTGGATTTATTTATCCCATGGATTTAACTAATTGGGAATTCAATCTAGTTCCAGTTAACAAGAAACAAGGTACGATATGTGTCTACATTGATTATAGGGATATCAACAAAGCCTGTCCTAAGGACAAATTTCCCACCCCCTTCGTTGACCAGATCATCGACAATTGTGCAGAAAGTGAAATCTTTTCTTTGATGGACGGTTTCTCCGGATATAATCAAATCAACATCTTACTCACGGATCAACACAAAACCACTTTCATTTGTCCTTGAGGCACCTTTGCCTAATGGAAACTACCCTTCGGTTGAAAGAACATTGGTGCAAATTTTCAACGTGCCATGTCTTATTCTTTCCATGATATCAAGCACATTGTACAACCATATCTAGATGACCTACCAGTGCATTCCATGCATAATAGTGACCATCTGATACACCTCCGAGCCATTTTCCTTCGTTGTTGGTTCTATTGTATACGCTTAAACCCACACAAATGTGTCTTCTGTGTGGAGTCTGATCGACTTCTGGGATTTATTGTTTCACGTCAGGGGATCAGGGTAGATCCTTTGAAGGTTGAGGCAATCCTCAATCTCCTTCCTCTTTCCTCACTCCACTAGCTTCAAAGTTTGCAAGGGAAGGAAAACTTTTTACGTCATTTCATCTCAAACTACGCTGATTTAACACTCCGATTTACTCAACTGCTAAAGAAATGTTTCTGAGTTCGTATGGGATACCACTGTCAACAAAGATTTTGAATCTTTGAAAATGAGTTTAACCCGTACCCCACTATGTTTCCCACCCGATTATAGTCGAGATTATTTCCTTTATCTCATTTCTTCAGATTCTACCATTGCCATGGTTCTAGTCTAAGAAGACGATTTACACGATGAACATGTCATTTATTATTTTAGTCGGAGTCTCATGACTATTGAAGCCAAATACTTACATGTTGAAAAGATGGCCTTGGAAACTCTTCAAGCTCTTCAATGTTTCTGTCACTATATCCTATTATATAGGACCACTGTAATTTCCAATTGCAACCCATTGCAACACATTCTTACACGCCAATTGCTAGGGGGAAAATACTCCAAATGGATAGTAATTCTCTAGGAGTTTGAATTAGAGTTCGAACATGCTAAGTCTAATAAATCCTCGGTGTTTGCCGAACTGATATGTGACCTTCCCTGCATTGAGACAAAAAACATAGAAGAGGATTCTTTACTTGATGAATCCCTCTTTCTGATCAGTTCTGGTGACCTTTGGTATGGATATATCATTATTTATCTCCAGACTCAGACTTTCTAGACTGATTTGTCTAGCACTGACTGTCGTTGAATACATTACCAAGACCATCAGTATATTATCCTCGACGACACTCTTTATCGCCGTGGGGTTGACTCCATTTTTTGACGATGTCTCACCTATGATGAAGCTGAGAAAGATTTGAATGACTTCCATTCTTGAGCATGTGGTGGTCACATGTCTGGGTATTCTATTGCCCAAAAGATCTTATGAGCAGGGTAATTTTGGCCTTATTTATTCAAAGACTGTATTATTTCCATCCAAAAATGCCATGCTTTTCAAATGTACAACAACAAGATAAGATCTCATCCCACTCCTTTACACCCTATATTTTCCATTGGACCTTTCGCGAAATGGGGCATTGATTTCATGACATGTAACCCTCACTCAGTTAGGGGGCATGGATACATCATCATAGCCATGGATTATTTCACAAAATGGGCCAAGGTGATGCCTACATTCGATAATATCAGAAGAGATGGAACCCTATTCATATTCAATCATATCATCACACGATTCAGAATCCCACAAGCTATTGCCACAGATCACGGTAGCCATTTTCAAAACTTCATGATGTCTGAGCTTACCGAAAAGTTGGGACTTCGACATGAAAAATCAACCCCCTACTATCCACAGGCCAATGACCAATTTGAAGCAATAAATAAGGTTCTTATCACCATGCTTCGACAGATAATAGGAATTCACAAGACATGTTGGCACACGATGTTGTTTTTAGCATTGTGGGCCTATCAGACATCCGTGAAGTCTGCCATGGGATTTACACCTTTTCAGCTAGTGTATGGTATCGAAGTTGTTCTACCGATTGAATGTGAGATACCGTCACTGAATCTATCCATTGCAATTCTCCCTAACTCCTCTACCGAAGAAGAACATCTATTGTATATGATGCGATTAGATGAAACCCGTCGTGATGCCACCCTGGTAATTGAAACCCAGAAGAAACGCATGAAAGCCCAATATGACAAGCATGTTAAACCACATGTTTTCTCCGAAGGTGATCTAGTTCTTCTCTATGAATGAGATCGTGATTTTCTAGGGGCTAGAAAATTTGAGGCTATGTGGTGCGACCCTTATGTCATTAAATGAGTGTTGGAGAAAGGATTCTATGAGTTAGTCGATTATGATGGCATTCCTTTGATTGAACCCAGAAATGGGATTTACTTGAAGAAGTACTATGCCTAGGTTATCTTTGCATGAGTGCTTGTATTTTTACTGTATCATACTTTTGTGTGTTACTCGTGTGTTTTTTTGTTATTTAGTTTCAACCCCTAGCAGCTTACCTTGCATTGTTCTTGGTTTCCATATGTTCGTGTCTCCGCTACCCCACATTGGCTTCACTGATGGTGCTAGCCGTAGTACTCAAAACTTAGCATCCATTGCTTGGGAAATCTATGCACCTATGAACGAGTTAATCAGTTTACACGTTGTTTGCCTCGGTCGTGCAACTAACAACATCACAGAATATAGCCCAGTCATTGAATTGTTGACCGATGTTATTTCACTTGGAATCCATCACCTGGTTGTATGGCTTGATTCACAACTAGTAGTACTACAACTAAGTAATGTCTATGTTATGTGAAGTCCTACATTGTTATGGGTATATTTGTGAATTTGCCTCTTGGAGCGTTATTTTGATTATATTGAGTATCAACACATTCCTAGATGTCTAAATAAGTTAACCGATGCATTAGCTAATTATGTGTTAGACAGACATTTGAGACATTTATAAATCCAATCTCACATCACATATTGTATATAAAGCAAAGTAAGCCAGTAGAAGCCTCATGTATATATAACGATAAAATGTTTTACAGAAAGCTGTTTTCCATCTAAAAGACCAAAATATAAAAATATGAAGCCCACGACTTCTACAAAATAACATCATGGATGCTACTCATGGTAGCATACTACTGCCCGTGCTACTTTGTGAAGTACTCGATTGAGTGAACCAGAAACACCTATGGTGTGGCATTGATAATGCCTTGGAATCTCGTTGATCAAGATATCTGGGATGTCTGTTGTCAAACCCTCTAGATTCTACTCGATCGCTTCATAATCGTTAGCATCCCATCCTGCTACTACCCCTGCTTCCCTTCACCTTTGAATGGAGGAAGCTCTCGAAGGCCGGTATGGCTCTCGATGTGCATGGTTAAAATGTTTGATTAGCCATTGGATAGAGAGCATATATAAAAACATCTTATATTCTAAAATCTCACAAACAAAAACCATAAAAGAAAAATGTTTTTCTTACATAGGTCCCCCCACTGAAAACCCTCAGGTAGAGCCAAATCAGGGTCATTGAGAAAGTCCAGGCCAGCATATGCATAATCATCTATCATCAATATTTGTGGCCTCAACTAATCAAAAAATGCATCATTTTATTTAATAATGGGGCTCGCTACATGTCGGGCCATGAGATCACACCATCACTTCATCCACGGATCTCGTGGCATTGGTATACCCCACTCTACCTATAGGCGTAAATGAGGGACTCTTTATAGAAATAAAGACACCAAAATGGATCCATACCCAAATTTCCTCAGGTCCCCATTCTTGCTTTTGGTCAACTGTGTCTTCATACTGCGAAGAATACCATCACACCAGTTGAACACACGAGGTTCCGAGCATTCCACGATATACTAAAAATAACTTTGGAGGGCCATGTGCAGAGATGCACTTGCCTCCATGCACACAATAGTAAAAAGGATGGTCCAGAGAGTTAAATCCCGAACACCTCTGATGGCTACCTAACCTTTGTGTCTCTCGACCTCGGGTTCACAGTACCGATGGATGTATTCCCTCATCAGTAGTCCACCACCTTGACCCCCTGTTAGGGTCATATGTGCTCCATGACGAGATAATCCCGTCAAGAAGTAAATGTCTTCAATGTCCAGAGAAATAACATGGACACCTACATGAAACACTTGTTGGTCTACGTCCCACATGTGGACCAGGTATTCTAGTAACCTCAGTTGGGATCTCATGCCCTGGATTTTAAATTTTTTTAACAATCCGCGATGTTGAAGGGCATTGATGGTGCTTGGATCATTTAAGGCCATGAAGTCATAATCCTTGTGTTCCCGTTCTCTCCATTCCAACATTTTGGCAATCAAATACCTGCATGGAGACGATGAAAGGAAGTTAGCATCTTCAATCGTTGATTTTGAAATTATTTTTTGGGAAAACGCATGCATAAATTTTTGGGTTTTTGGCCACCGCAAACAAGTTTTTAGTACAGTTCGGGGTTTCCGCAAGTCCCGATACTAGTCACCTGCGGCAGCCCCAATGTGATCCTACCGACCCAAAAATCCCATCCAAAAACTACCTTTAAACCAAAACAAATGAATTTCAATCCATTGAAAAAGAAGAGGATGACGAGCTTACCATGTTGACAAAGACCATTTGTTGAATGATCGCCTGTTCTCCTCACAATCAAAAACTGAAATATGAGGTAAAAATAGAGTTTCTAGACAAGTTTTGAATGAAATTCAAATGAAATAGCAATAAGAGGTCTTACCCCCTTTTTATTTATAAGTTTTTATTTTTCTTATAATATTTTATATTATTTTAATGCATTTTATCATAACCTAATGGTCTAATGGTCGTGTGAGTCTATTGTTTCTCACAGATGTGAAGACTAAGGCCCTGAACAATGTCATATGGATGATTTTTCTTGATTCTCTTTTTTGTTTGTTACATATATCAGTACTTTTTAGGGTTTTTTCAGAAAAACCTTGAGCCTAGTCTTTGTTTGTTCTCGTGCTTGAAAATCGATGAGAACGCAATCGAGTATACTTTTGTCATTTTTTCGTACTCGTTATGGAAACATGAAAAGAAAAACCTATGGAGTATCCTTTAAGCTCTTTTCACACTCCATAAAAATGAAAAGATTGCCGAGCGAACTTGTTCTTTTCACACTCGTAAAAGTATTTGAAGAAATCATTCGATGGGCGATAGTTTATCACCTTTTCGGTCTCGTCGGATTACTTTACGAAAAAGGAACTGAGAGAGTTCTCTTTAGTGTGTTTTTCAGACTCTATAAATATGAAAAAACCCCGAGTTTTCTATCTTTGGACTCGTTAAACAAACATCAAAAGACCCACATGGGAACGAACCACTCCTTCTTAGGGTTCGTTAAACATACTCCGAGGGACTCGTCCAAAGGATGAGCTTACATCAACAAGCATATGTTATCCTCCTCAAGCTTGCATAAAAATAAAGAGGTACTCCCCAGAAATGGTGGGGGAAATTTGGGAAAGAAATGTGTCTCTGTACTCGTGCTAGTGGCAATACTAGTCGCTCTTGAACATGACACCTCCCTTCATCATTTGAATCTGGGTTGGGAAATCAATTTATCTCTCATATGGCCCTCTATAAGTCCATATCTTGGGTTGTTTTTCAGTCAATTCTGCCAAGACCATTGTCATTTCATTCATATGTTCAAGAGAAGTCCAAAAAATCTCTCTATCGAGTCAACCATCTGCAATTGTTAATTCTTACCATGTCCGCCTTCTCTGTGTCAGTTTCAAATCATTTTCATACTTTGATATACCCTAAATATGTTACTTATTTCTTGTCACTGATGGGGGATACATCAAAACCCTCCTGTGACAAGTCTTTTCCTGTTGAATTCAACCCATCATCCGGGAACAAGACTTAGAAATCATTTAGTACCTTAGAGCCTACATGCCTCAATGTCTATTTTCTTCTCTTTTGACAGTGGAATCACATCATTGGTCCTTTATCGAGAGATTTCATCAAATGTTCAACTTCAGCTCATTTATTCACATTCGTTGGATTGTACTAAGGTACCTTGGGAGTCATTGACATCAATGGTGATTTCCCTCGCACTTTTTAACTATTTTCATCAATGACCATTAATCAAGTGGTTTCTACCATGTTTGACTTTAGCACCTGCAATCACATGGTTAGATTTGTACTTAGGGACGATGGGGTTGAAGAACCTAAATCTCATCATTTTGGTCCAGGTTGTGATGGCTTATTTATGATTTGTATTTGACACACAGATCCACTTTGTATGTCTCATGGCTGTGTCTGAATTTAAGCTTTCTAATACATAGATCCACAGTGTATATCTGGTGGCTATGTAGAATCTTGATGACATGGATGCACAGTGTATAATTGGTGGTCATGACTTAAATCACTTGTAGTATGAGCATGGGAATTCCTACCTCATAAATGGTATAATTTTATACAGATGCTTGATTTTTTGCAGGTTCCCGATTGGTGCGCTCCTTGTTCTTGACACACACACACACACACATTTTACAAAGTATTTCAGCTGTCACAAGTTCCAGCCTCATACTTTGGGGGGAATTTTGTTACACATTATTTTGGTCACTCTGATGATGACTCTATAGGAATGTGTTTAGGATCTCAAAACAATCTTTTACATGATAAAAATGACTAAGTTCTTCCCCTACAAGACATATTTTTAGAATGACGCCACAGGCTGACAGTGGTACACAGTGTAGAAATCCTTGATTTCTGCAGGCTGCTCTATGTATGGCTTGCAGTATTTCCTCATGCTACTATATAGGCAGGGTGAAGAGGCGTTTGAAGCTAAGGAAAGGAAGAGGTTTCATGAATTTTCTAGAAGGATAATCTTCTAGATTGTGAGGTGGCGTTCATACGGTTTTGGTCTTACTGGCTTCTCTGATTTGGTGGGATCATCCTTATCCTTGTAACCACTCCACCTTCTCCTATAAAATGATGGGTTTCTCATGGAAAAGGTTAAGCACGATTGTTTTTTATCACTTCCCTTCTCGGGTTATCTGAATTATTGACCCAGGGTTCATGTCATTTGGGGTTCCAACAAAGCCTCTAAAAAAATCGGCCCTCTTGGTAAACCAGAAGGCAACATAGCACCCAGAAGGCGCTGCGCAATATCACCCGAGATATCTTTAAATGGGTGGCTGTGAGACTCAGGTGTTCACAGCCTAAGACAGAGTAGGGGACAGGGGTTAATTGATTAACGCCATATAATGTGAGCTGTAAGGGAAACTACTTATTCCTTGGAGTCGCATATGTATATCCCACGGTGTAATTTAAGAAAAGTATAACCAGATTCATAACAATGTATTAAATCATTCATCAAGATTAACCCATAATTGCTGAAAGAAAGAAGAGAAATGCATACATTCAACATATTAAATGATTATTACCATGGTTCACCCCCTCCTGGGCTACACCCACAAAGATTTATCTCTTGTCTCTTTTATTATGGAAGTTCTGCATTCCTGGTGCCACACGCTTACAATTCTTCACAAAACTAGGTAAGATCTATGCGAGGCGAACTAGATCACACTAGGCTCCATAGCCTACGGTCTAATCCTCATATATACCTTCCCTCATATCCTCTTTGCTCAACAACTTACAAAATAGGTTCATACAACTAAAACATTAAAAGAACTACTAACAACTACTAGCAACTCTCTATATGATACTTTTGTATTTATATTTATACATTTCAGTCTCTTCAACCTTTTACAGAATATTACCAAAACCCTAACCCTTATTTCATTAGGTATTTCTCCCATACACGTGTTGTTCCTCCTCCAGCTGTCATTTTCCTTTGTGCATGCTTTCTTGCATGCGCATGTGCTATTATTTTTCCAGTTGTTACTTTAGTTTTCTGCACACTTTCTTTCCCATGATCATTCTTCTTTCCCCTTCGACCTGTGCCAACAGGCCCCCAACACTAACATGTGACTTGTCCCAAGTGACCTAATTTCTCTGTGCTTCCTCGATCTCCTTGGTGATTATCTAGAACTGTTCCTGCAACTCTGCTACTTTTGTTAGTGCCTGTGTGGTTTTCTCCTTGATGGTGTCAATTGTATAAGCTGCCATTTTCGTGCTCATCAGTCCTGCACATTCTATCTGAGTCTGTGCTATTTGGTTTTTGACTTCTTGTGCCTGTGCAATTACTTCTTCTATCCATTCCTGCAACGGTTCTATTTGAGCCTGACACTCTTGTTTCTGTGTTTGCACAGTGATAAGTGCTTCCTGTATCTTCTTTAACTCTTGTGTTCCCTTGACCTGTTCTAGAATTGGTATGGTATTCTGTCATTGCTTGAGTTCTTGTATCGTTGCATTGATCCTCTCCTCCTCCTTGTCCCAATGTTGGACCTGTGGATCCTCTTCCATCCTTGTCCAAAGGTTGCGCTTCTTTATTCAACAAGTCAGTTTCCATGATGACCTATTTTTCTAGCTCCTACAGTTGCATTGCTACTTCCTACTTTCGTTTCTCCTTCACTGCTGGTGGAGTTTTTGGTCTAATATGTCCATGGAGAGTCTCTATCTCCTTCTGATACTGATCAATTACCTGCGCAATTTTTTCGATCTTTTCTGTGGCAGGGAGTTCATTTCCTTGCGCAGTAGTTGGAAGTTTCCCAAAAATTTCTTCCACTCTACATTCCAACTCATTTATGCATTATTTCTCCTCCTTAGTTTCAGATTTGGTCTGTGCATAAACTGTTTCCAGCGCTTCCCACTTCTTTGTTGCTTGTTGTAGCTCGACTAAATTTTTATGTGTTTGCGATTGCATCTCATGGTCGATGCTAAACTGTAGTTTGTATAATTCTTTTGATGGCATCCATGTTAGGACCAATTGGATATGATCCAAATCCTTCAGTGGTGTCTGTCCCACAATTTCATCCATTCTCAGCATGCTAGGCTTTATATAGACCATGGAATGTGCATGTGGTATCGGAAGAACTCAGTCGCATTCTTCTACCTCCACCCTTTCTATGGTCTATGTGGTTGATGGCTATATGCCTCTACTGCTACTCGTGATATGGGCTTCCCCAAATTTCTTAAGGAGCTATCCCATTTCTGTCAGGTCCTTCTGCAATTTATCCCTGTGGTGCACGCCATGATCGAAATATTCTGCGAGGTAGTCTTGGAACATACAGGAAATCATCTCTCCATTATCCTCCGTCATTGTGTAGTTCAATGGTGGTTTTTGTGCCTTCATTTTCTTGCACGCACCTACATCTTGTACCAATGGTCTCTTAGCTCCCCCTGGTTCCTGTGTGATGGGGTACGATGCGGTTTCCTATGCTCCCTTAGCTAGTTTCCTCTGTCCCTTGGTCAGATGGGTGGGTTTTGTCCTCCCCTTCTGGGTCCCTAGATTCTCTGAATTGTTGTCTTCTTGAGTCGAATTGGTTTGGCTCGTTCTTCATTTCTTGGGTACTAGGAATTGTGGAGGCTGTGTTTCTGCCTGCGCAGTCCCTCCTTCTGTTGTTTGTCCCAGTACTCCTCTGGGTATGGTTGGAATCTTCCATTCATCAGGCCATTCACTGATGACCATGTCGATATCTCCCTTAGTGATGCAATAGCGCATCTGTAGCCACTATTTATCTGGATCCTTCCTTGGTTGTATCCACATGGCTTGTTGCCTAGCCCAGAAATTGGCGATGCCCCCATATCATGCGACAATCTCTATTTTTATTCTCCATGCTCGGTTGATGGCTTTGTGTATCTCCCGTAGGTAAGCTTCGAATAATATTCCATTCCCCTTCTTATGCTTGGCTAGTGGCGCGGATCTTAGGACGCGATATCTTACTCATCCTAGTTGTGGTGTGGTACCAAAGATGACATATTCTGGTTCTCGCCATCCCATAAAAGCTATGAGAGTGATCAACCATGAGTAATGAAATTTCATACCTATTTCCTACGCATCTTTACAGTCTTCTTAGAACAAGTTTGATAGGTATGGCACCCAGCTCATGGAGGTGCCTTCTACACACTCAGATGCAACAACAATGACTCATGTCGGTACTTCATCTTTGTAGAATTTTCTTAGTAGTTTGCAGGCTAAGATCTTTGCGCCCAATTGTGTCACAACATTGTTGATCCGTTTGATTACAACGCCTCGTGTTCCCCTGTCGGTTCCATATTTCTTCTTCATCTCTTCTGCCAATGTTTTTTCCTTGGACTTATCGTCCAAAATTATTGTGGGATCCATACCCTCGGTGGTTAAGTCTATTATCTACGTGATAAGTTCGACAGTTATGGGGATGGTTTTGTCCATCCATATATCCCCTCCATGCGTATCTTCTAACAGCTGCTTGAGGCATGCCGTCACATATTGGCATCTGCCAAAGTGTGGTATCTTCAACAATCCTATAATTCCTATTCTATCCAGTCCAGCTGCCCACTGGTGTGGCTGAGTGATGGTTTCTTTGAGTTGGTTCATGACTATTTTCTGCATAAAGACCTGTAGTGCAATATTTGGATATTTGTTTTCATCTTCTACGTCATGGTCAGAATACTTGAGCTTCACGACATGACCTAATAGATGTGGGTCCACCTGTAATCCCTCTAGTATGCAAGGTAGTTGTTATCAGACAAATCGGTAGGTGCAGACACTAACATATCTCCCTAGATCCACCTGGATCTAGAACAAAACAAGACAGAACATGATGCTTTCCTTAAGTTCTAAATATTGAATTTACTAACCAAAAAGGGATGAGTGACATACCATTTAAATGTCGCTTCCTCTCTCCATCGCCATCCTATATCCGTTCCAACGCTCATACAATGATGATCCTGCAAAAGAACGCAACCAACAAAAGTGATAGCAATAGCATAAACTCAATATAAACCTATGTATGTGATCAAGGAATCATACAATAAAACACAACAAGCTTTATAGGAAAGAATCATATTACTGTATCATATTGAATGTGAAAGAGAGATTACAACCATGGAATTGATGTCGTAAGGTCCCTTCCAACTGTCTTTCGTTCCTAAAACACTTTCACTCCAAGAATTCTGAGAGCATAGATCTGATAATATTCACAATCTATCTTGACAAAGGCAAATCTCAAAACCACTCCAACCAAGCTAATAATTCCAAGCCAACCAAAGCTAAGCTTAAGAACCCCTTCTCCATGAGAGATCCTCTCCTTTTATAAGTTGAAGAGGATAAGGTGAGGAGGTTAGGATGATCCCACTAAATCATGAAAGTGAGTAAGATCCAAACCA
>JZKD02S2356322.1:1067530-1078590 GCA_000966675.3 Picea glauca | reverse complement strand
GTAAAGAGATAATCTGGGAGTCCGTGTGGGAAAGCTAGCAAAATGAGGAGAAGGAGTATGTGGCTGATTCACGACATGATGAAAGACTATCGGGACTCCCATCCCTAAAGGGTAAGGAAAAACAACATGAGTGTCAAAAAGTGGCAAAAGGTGCTATTAATGGGACAACTCATGTGGGTAAGAATGCTACCGGGTAACAGTACCGAAGATGCAAATGGAGGCGTGGGTACTGCAGAGCTGGGAATGCGGATCCTAGAGGCTAATATTAGAGGGTGTGATTGGAAATGTAAATGCGATACAGTGGGAAAGACTACATGCCAGTGATGAGTATATACCTAAAGGGGTTGTGTCGATGGATGATGATCAAGTACCTGCACACATGAAAATCAAATACCCAAAGTGAACAATATCTGAACAGAATCAAAGATATGAGCATGTATTTGATAAGTGTGACTATGCGCATGCGTAACTGACCATGGTATGAAAAACAAAAAGGCGCCCCGGGGGTGCAGGATGAAAAGCAACCCAGGGACTGTTGTGATGTAGGTGACGGGATGCTGATCCCGTGGTTGAAGACGGATTGAAAAATGGATACTGTGGGCTCCCGGAATGGTGAGTGGAAGTTTGGCAAAAGGCCTATATATAGCTGTAGGGCCCACATTGCCACCTCATTTGTACCTGCTGCAATAGTGACTGGATGAGCGGTTTTCAGAGGAGATTTGGAGATTCGGGGAGGACGAGGCATCCGAGTGGTGATTAGCAAGTGTCAGGTTAGTAGTCTGATCATCCTGCATAGAAATAGGATTTCATTTTTTGGGCAGGGGCTGTACGGGGGGCCGTACAGAGACATTTAGGGGATATGGGCCCCACATGTGCGGGTGAACCAGTGATAGGTGCGCATACGTGAGCACTTGTACACCAGATATATGTCCATGGGGGTGCGGTAGAGAGAATTTAAGGCGTGCTCGAAGGGCGCGCCTGTGAGGTGAACAGGAGCGCACCAGTGTGCATCTGTGGGTTGAATAGGTGCGCACCTCTGCACGCCTATATGGTGAACAGGCGTGCGTAGGGGCACACCTATGAAACAAACAGGTACGCACTGATGCACACTTGTGTAGTGAAAAGGCGCGCATGCGTGTGCACCTGTGTAGTGAACAAACATGCATGTGTGCGCGCCTATGGGTAATAAAACCGTGCCTAGGAGGCAAGGTTGAGGTGTATAAAAATGAGTCTTTTTGATGCTGTGGATGGTTGCTTGAGATGATATAGGGCTTTGTGTTGTCTGCAGGTGGATGGTGGTGACGATGCTAGTGGGGTGGTGAGAGAGAGACTGGGCTCATTTGCGAGACGCCATGGCCATTGAGGAGCCCGGTGTGTGTGCGACTTTGGCAACCTATGGGTTGCTAAAGTTATTTGAGTGCCCGTTGATACGGGCACAGGAGTATCTGCTACAGTTCCTGATCCAAATGTGGAGTCTGGAGCTGCACTGCTTCCTCGTGCAAGGAGAGCAGATCCCCTTCACTATGGTGGAGGATGTATATTTCTTGACTGGGCTCCCCTTTCGGGGAACGCCCCTACCGGTGGAGCTGGTGATGCCTAGGGGTACTTTTCTCACCACTATTGGCCGGAGATATTGTTCAGGTCAGAACTTTATGTCCGGGACGGTGGTGAGTATATCGACGATAGATTCCCTGGCGCATCACTATATAGCAGCGATGATTTGGCGAGTATATGGGTCACTGGCGACCCAGCAGATCAGTGGTGGACAACTTCTGGTGCTGGAGAGAGTGTTGGCCGGCGAGTGTTTCACTTGGGGGCTGACGCTGCATGCAAGGATGGTGGCGCAGTTGGACCACTGTCGGCCTACTGATGCACGGGAGTTTTCTTTTGGGTCCATCCTAGTGGCATGGTTTCTAGAGAGGGTGTCGATGTTGCGCCCGAGGATTATACTGGGGATGCCGGTGGCGCGCGAGCCGTGGTTGAGGTGGTGGTCAACTGTTTTTCTTCATCATGGTGGTGGCGAAGGTGGAGATGCAGAGAGCGTCGGCTCGTCGAGAGTCAGAGAGACTGCCATGGGGGGAGAGACTTCAGCATGAGGACGCCGCAAGGCCCAGCTGATCTGGAGAGGGCAGCGAGGAGGCGCCGATTTGATGACCCTGGTGCTAGACCATCACACGCTCCTTCAGTGGCTGCTGGAGTGGACTTTGAGGATATACGTCGTCGGCTGGAGACAGTATTACAGGACGTGCTTGAGGGCCTATGGTCTCGTATCCAGGATGAGACGTTCCTGGAGTAGTGAGTGGGGGTTCCGCCACCATGGCGGGCCATCGTGTGACGAGAAGCAGTGGTTGCGGAGATGACGAGTGAACGACTACCACCAGGGAAGGAGGGGCCTGTAGGGGGTGGGCCACCACCTCCTGGGGCAGGTGTTGGTGGTGGTGCTTTAGAGGCACCGTGAGTGAGGCAGGTGGTGGTGGTGCTTTAGAGGCACCGTGAGTGGTGCTTTGATGTACATATGTATTTTTGTGTATATAGGCTGGTGAGACCATTTTGTATCGAGGTGCTGTATTGGCATGCAGATACATGTATTTTTTGTATGTAAACATTTAGATGACACTATAGACCTATATATATATACATGAGTATACTTTTGGAGCTCTATGTGGTGTTTACATGATTTTGGTTAATGGTTTGATGATGTCAATTCTATATATATGCTGTGATAGGATTTGTGACATGTTTATGTATGTGTAGAGGTAGCTTGATGTGATATATACCAGTCTAACACAATATTAGCTAGGTTATCTGTGATTTGATTCAATTGTCTTGGAATATGTGTAAATGTAATGGAATCAAAATGTCGAGATAAAATCCTAACCTGCAGGTATTTGCGAAAGAGGAAAGGATCACGGAAGTGGTACACATTGTTGAGTTGGAGAACGACTAGTTGAGAGTCGAGGAAGAAACTAAGGTGACGAATATGATGATGTTGTGCATCGGCTAGGAGGCCAATGACAACAGTGTATTTGGCTTGGTTTTTGGTTGTTGACCCCAAACATATGTCGCTTGAATGGAGCATTTCATGTGAAGGGGTGTAGAGAGCCCAAGCAGCCAAAGCGAGATTTTGTGTCCAACGGCTGGCGTCGTCGGCGTAACCGATGTGGTAGGCTGGTGGAGGAAGCATCTGTCAATAGCACAAAGGATAGTTTAGACGTGAGGGGAGGAGAAAAAAGATTAAAAACTCTAGAAAAGAAATGACCTAAAGTAGGAGGACTACGTTTAAGCGTAAAATTTCTTTAAGTATAACCCGTTGACGGGTTCTTTGAGAGAGAGGCCTTCGGGGGAGGTCAGGATGTATGCGCCTTTGGTGAGGAAATGTTGGATAATGTATGGGCCATGCCAAAGTGATTCGAATTTGCCATGGACAAAGGTATCATGAGCGATATCATAAGCCAGGATGAGGTCACCTTCGCGGAATGATCGAAGGTTGACATGGCGATCAAAGGTAGCCTTGGATCATTTTTTAGCTGCCTCATTGTTCTGTAAGGAAGATCGACGATCGTCATCCAGAGACTCCAAGTTCAGCAAGCGCTGCTCCATTGGAGCAGTGTCAGGTAATAGCTCAATTGCGGTGCGTAAGGTGGGAATTTCGCACTCGATGGGAAGAGTTGCCTCGACCCCATGGACTAAATGGAATGGTGTGAAACCAGTAGCGGTCTTCACTGCCATTCGATAAGCCCATAGCGTAGAAAATGATGTATGATGCCAATTCATTTTATGTTTATTAACCGTGCGTTGTAGCATGGTCTTGAGGACTTTGTTAACTGCCTCGACCTGTCCATTTGACTGAGGGTAATATGGTGAGGCAAACTCGTGAGAGAATCCTAACCGAGATGAGAGTTCGACGAAAATCTCATTCTCAAAGTGTTTCCCATGGTCGAAAATGAGATGGAGGGGTACTCCAAAGTGGGATATGACGTGGTTAAAGAAAAAACGCGCTGTAGTGTCAGCGGTGTTGTTGAAAGTGGGCATAGCTTCGGCCCATTTGGTGAAGTAATCAATGACGACAACGATGTATTTGTGGACATTGCTGGAGGGGGGATTACAAGTCATGAAGTCGATGCCCCATTTACAAAAAGGGTCGACAGTAATGACAAGGTGAAGAAGAGTGGGGGCAGCTCGGGCTTTGTTGGCGTAGAGCTAACATTTCTCACATCGTTTCACGACATGAATGCAATCATGAAACAAGGTAGGCCAAAAGTAACCGACGTGGATAATCTTTTGGGCAGTGGATATACTCGAAGAGGGGCCCCCACATGCGTCGTTGTGGCAGTCGTTTAAGCCGCTGTCGGCCTCGTCGATAGTCAGGCATCGACGAAGAAGGGTGTCGACGCCCCGCCGGTATAGGATGTCTTCGATGAGAAGGTAGCGGCGGGCCTGATGGCGAATACGTCGACGATCATCTCGTGAAAGGTGGTTACCGAAATTTTGAGTTTGGAGGTAGATGAGAAGGTCCCCGTACCAAGGCTCATCTGAAGTGATGTAAATGAGATGTTCATCGGGAAAGTCAGTGTTGACGGGGGCACTGGTGGTGTCAGAGGGGAGGGTCGTGACAAGTTCGGTAAGAACGAGGGCCTTCTTACTCTTAGGTGTGGAGAACTCGAGGTCGTATTCCTGAAGGATAACGATCCATCGAGCGAATTTTCCGTTAAATTACCAACGGCTGAGCAAGTACTGCATAGGGTTGGAATCTGCGATGACCTTTGTAGTGCGAAGCAGAATGTAATGGCACAGTTTCTGGACTGCGAGGAAAACTGCAAGATAAAGTTTCTCTTCGTGTTTATACTTCAAGGGTGGCATGGAGAGGTTTTTACTAACGTAATAAATGACATGTTCACGATTGTCATCTCCGAGCTGGACGAGGACGCCGGCTACTGATACAGCTGATGCTGATACATAGAGGATATAGTCACGATTATAGTTAGGTGCACTAATTAGAGGTGCATTTGAAAGCGCTGCTTTAAGATCGTCAAATGACTATTGGGCATGGTCGTCCCAGTGAAATGGGATGTTGTGACGTAGTAAGCGAAGGAAACCATGTGCGTGTATGGCCTAATCTGGAACAAAGCGTCTAAGAAAGTTAGCTTTGCCCTGAAGACTCTGAAGTTGCCGTAAATTCCGGGGAGGTGGAATTTTGGTGATAGCTTGGACTTTGAGGGGGTCCACGGTAATACCACTTTGGGAAACAATAAAACTGAGGAGGTGCCCTGCGGTGACACAGAACACACACTTGAGAGGATTCAAGCAGATGTTATACTGACGACATCGTTGAAAGATTATTCATAAATCATCGAGATGCTGGGTGCGTTTCTTGGATCGAGTTGTGAGGTTGTCCAAGTAGGCGAGGATGATATTAGCCAGATCATGAAAGATGTATGTCATCGCCCACTGGAAGGTTGTGCCGGCATTTTTTAAGCTGAAAGGCATGACCCGATATGCAAAAGTACCCCACGGGGTAGTGAATGTAGTTTTATACTGATCGGTTGGGTGGATTTGAATTTGGTTATAGCCAGAGAATCCGTCCATAAAGGAGAGAGCCTCGTGGTCGGCGCAGTCGTCGATAATTTGATCGATGAAAGGAATTGGAAAGTTGTCTTTGGGACATGCTTTATTGAGATCATGAAATTCTGTGCAAACGTAGATAGTGCCCTATTTTTTTCCGACGGGTATAGGGTTGGAAACCCATGAGGTATAAGCAATGGGGTAAATAAACCCGACAGTGCGTAATTTGTCAATTTCAGCTTTGATAGCCGCGGATTTGGATGGGTGTACCGGTCGCTGTTTTTGGCGAACTAGTGTGATGTCAGGCCAGGTGTCGATGCGATGTTCGACAATAGAGGGATCAAGTCCAGGAATTTCCATGTATGACCAAGAAAAAATATCCCTACATTCCTGGAAGAGGGCTTTATATGCGTCGATTTCCTGAGGAGTGCAAGCAACTCCAATGATGATTTCTTCGACGATGCCATGTTTAATGGAAATGTTGATTTTGATGGTGGGGGAAATGTTGGCCATTTTACCTTCTTCAAAAGCATCAGGGGCCGGAATGGGATTGTTGAAGCAATCGATAGGCCCTGATGGGATAAAATCTTTGGTTTCGATCGCGTAAATGGGGTTTTGGTTAAGAGGCATGGGGGCTTCCTATGGAGAGAAGAGTGCGCGGTGATGTAGCGCATCCTAAAGAGAGTCTGGGTGGTTTAGCTCTTCCAGTATTTCCTCGTCGCATTGGAAATGCTAGGAATACAAGGGGTTGTGAGGAGTGATCTCGGTGACAGTGTGGTTGCCCCCTGATGAAGAAGTAGGGGGAACAATGGTAGGAGACAGGGAGGGTTCACTCGATATAAACCATATATTGAAGTACTGAGGGGTACCCATGGTGGTTGGGTGGAGAGTGTCCAGGGGGGGATGAGTAGGAGAGTTGGGGGGGTTGCGGGGTAAATCCTCAGAGACGTCATTGAAGAACCATGGAGGCGTTGGGAGTGCCTCGGGTTTGAGAGAAATGACATGAAGATCCTCTAGTGACGAGGTAATGTCAATTATCGCCTCTGCTGGTTGGTGAAGAAGGGATAATTGACGTTGCCTGTATTCGAGGATCAGAGGACACTGGTATGTAAAATGAGCTAATGAATCACACAGAGAGAAAGGGAATCTCATACGTTCATTGACTGAAGTAGTGACATAACGAATGTCAGTGATATTTGTTGAGGAGGACGTAGCAGGGCTGGGGTTGTTCTGGAAGTTCTGGCGTACAGTGGCTAATGTCTGTCGAAAGCGTGGCAGTGCTGGACAATGATGGGTATAATGGCCATACTCTGAACATATAGAACAAGCATATTTGGTCCTCAACCCTTTACTACTGGAAGGGTGGGTGGTAGTGGTAGGATTAGTAGTAGTGGCGGGTGTTGTGGGAGTTTGATTGAGGGGGATCAAATTTTGTAATTTCGGTAGTGATGGAAAATTGTTGGTTTGGTGGCCCTCTTTCTCACATAGTGTGCAAGGTGGTGGGATACATGGAGGAAGTGGAGCGGTGGGCTCCTTCTTCTTTCTCCTGCCCCCAGCTGTAGCAGGGGGGTTAGTGAGTGGGGTGGTGGTGGGGGTAAGGATGGGAATCGTCATGGGGATTCCTTCCTGAGGGGGAAGGGATGGTCGAGGGACCATATATGGTGGGTGTAAATACCAAAATGGGATTGCTAATACCATATTAGGTAGTGTGAGCGTTGCGGCTACCTGAAAATCTTCTATACCGGGTGGAGGGTAAAATAAGGGAATTTTAGTGAGGGTTTGGGGAACTGTCTCCCAAACTGGACTATGTCCTTGGGGAGAGGTGGAATCATGTACTGATGGGGTCGACGAGTGTCCATGGGGGTTTTGAGGAGGGGTTTATGTGATGACTGGGACGTCAGATATGATAGAAGCCTCTGTAGGAGGAAAGGGTATCCTCTGTGTGAGTTTCGTTAGATGATATGAAACATACTTAATTAGTAGGATGAAGGAGTGGTGGTGCTCCACGATATGTCCCTAACAAGGATGGATCTTTAAAAATCCCAGGACCCATCTCGATGAGTGGATATGCATCTTGGTTTGTGTGGATGAGAGGAAGAATGTTATCAAGGTTGGCAGATGGGTTAGGCTCATAATGTGAGACTTGATCGATGGTCACGATCTTCCCATTGTGGGGGAACATCGTTGTCCAAAAGATGGAAGATGCCACTTCCTTCATAGCATACATGTATCTACGACCGAACATGATATTATAATCGAGCGGGGTGTCGATAACTTTGATATCGATGAGAATAGTATTTCCCACGAGTTCAATGGGGACATTTTGGAAGAGTCCTTCAGGAGAGGATGGCCGTCTGTCATAAGCTCGTAAGGTGATGGCAGAGGGTATGAGTTCCAGGGAACCAATTTTCTGCCATACTATCTTGGACATGATGCACATAGATGCACCTTCATCGATGATACACCGATGAACTGTGATGTTACGTATTTTCACTGGTATTTGAAAAGCGATCAAGGTGGGAAGACGAGGTTCTCCGCTATCAAGATCAAAGGTGATGAGTCGGGTATCTGCAGGTTCAACTACCCCCACGGTGGAAAGTAGTGATTTCCGCTGAGTAGGACAATTCTGGTGGACTTCCAAGACTGACATGGCATCTGGGGATTGTGTTAAGTCGTCTACCAAACTATAGTTATGAGCTGCCCTAGCCTATGGGTTGTGGACATTCCTGCACAATGGGATGCGAGGGATGCGAAGTGGTGTTTCGGCGGAAGGGAGAGGGATCACCAATGGGGGTCTCGACGGTGGAGGCTTTGTTTCTAGAGGGATGGAAGGAGACTTAGTGGGTGTATGATACTGACGACTACACATTTTCAGAAGGATTTCTTCCTCACTGGTGAGGAGAATTGTACGCTCTGCTGGGTTGTTGGGGTGTTGTGTGTCCTGTTGGGTTTTTATCACACCTTGATGTGGAATAGGATTTTGCAGCATGGCGGGAGGGGGTTGTTGCACGTATTGTTGTGGTGCATGCTAAGGGGCAGGTTGTGCAAGAGAATGGGGAATATTACTAGAGTCTTTCAACCATTTGAAATCAGTGATCTGGGGGCAATGATGAGTGTAATGGTCGAATTCACCACAAAGGGCACAAGGGAAGATAGTTTTAACATTATTTCTCCCTTGGCATTTGTTATTATTACCCCCTTGGGGGTTTTGGTTCCCTTGGTTCTGGTTGCCCCTAGTTGGTTGGTGTTGTGGGGGTTGATTCCTGCCATGACCTAGGTTGTTGTTATTCTTGTTCTATCCTTTCTTCTTGGCATTGTTTGATGGATGAGTTGGGTTGGCTGTATTCAACTGTTCAAAACTTTGGTATTGTTGAGTAGTAGAGAGTTGAACAAAATTTACCCCCACGTGAGGATGTGGGGGAGCCATGGGTTGTGGAGGAACAGGAAATGGGAAGTATGGATTTTGTGGTGGTACCGATCCATAAGGTACATAGAAAGGTGTAGTGATTTCACTAGTACTATAAGCTGATGTTGAGGGAGTACCACTGTTTGTGGGAAGAGGTGGATGTATGGGAGGTGTCGGTGGTGGTCCACTGATGGGTGGAGGTATAGCAACAGGGTATGACTGTTGATAAGGGGGTGGGGGGTAATAAGGAGTGACCCCGTATGCCGGCGAGTATTGAGGTGTTCCATACATCGGTGGTGGTTGGGTTTGTGGACCATGGTGTGTGGTGGCACCTATTAGTCCGTCTGCTGAGTGAGACATCCCAAGTTTGTCTTGGCCAAATGGCACAGGTTTTGGAAGATCAGGAAGTGCCATGTATAAGTACCCTGACTGTGCATAGATGAGTTTATACTGTTGGGCATTACTGATGGATTCCTCTTCAGATTGAAGGAAGGTGGAAGCTACATCCTTACCGAGGAGAGAGACAAGTGATCTAAGAAACCAGTCGAGACACTGTTGTTTGGTGGTTTCTTCTTTGCACAAACTATTTCACCTACGCCACTCGTGAATGTGGTCAACAATGTGTGTGGCTGAGGTTTGTTTGAAGTTAGAGAGTTGATCTAAAAATGAGGAAGACTTGAAAAACTTGAATAAATATTGCAAGTGAAATGTTATGTGTTTAAAGCAACAGGATCAATTTGCAACACATAACTAAGGATTACTTATGTAGAAATACACATAGACAGTAGCATAAAACATTGCACATCAGAAATAAACACAACAACTTGATAAAGGAGTTCACCCCACTCCGGGCTACATCTCCTGGTCCAGCTTCCAATGGATCATTATTATTAAATTGCTCAAAAACATGCCTTACAATGCTCAAAATGACAAACTGACTGCTTCAATGGCTCCACAGCGTCCCAAAACCCCTGTCTAAGCTCTTTTGGCACCTGAAACGGTCGAAAAATGAAGAAGATAGCCTCCTTGAAGTCTCCCTCTTGAACTTTGTTATCTCTGGTTCTACAAATCGCACCCTTGTGCTTCAAACCTGGCTCACACGCTCATTTAAGCGTAAAAACTTGGCAGCAGGCGCAACCGTGCCAACGGTGCAAACCGTAGGACAGTTAAGGCACCTCCATCCCCTAACCGCCTCGGCTCTCGGGCATATGGCCATAGGACCAATGGCTGGGTGTAAAAGTGGTTAATCCATTTTAAAACTCCTGCGCGGTTATTACATCGACCAAACCATGGATTATATCCACGCATTAACCAAAGGTTAAAGTTCATACCCTGCGTGCACTTTTAAATATAATATGGAATACATATATATGCAATGTATTACATTGCAATCCAAAACAATAAACGCGCGCGTGCGCCAACAATCTCGGCCAATATATATATGCGGTCATGTGTATTGTAATGAAACCATGGGTCGGGGCTTAAGCCCCGGCCCGTGCCCTTTTCCATATAACACATAATGTAAACATAAATGTAATGTGGCCCGCCGTTCTAACAAGGGATAAGTGGCGGTATGTTGGCTAGCGGAGTAATATAAAGTCTTTACAAGAGGGGAGGTCCAGGGGTCGAACCCCATGGACTCCCAATAAAATTATATATATGAAAATAATGACCAACGAATGAGCGACACGTGGCGCCCTCGGGTTGGGCCATGTGTCCTCATATTATTCGCCCAAACAGACACGTGTCATCATGCTACTCGCCAACGAACAACCAACCAGCAATTGCCACATCATCAAACTACCACATCATCATGATGGTACGGCCCTCCACGTGGCCGTACGGACTATACGGACAGGTACAGTCAACATCCCAAATTTTTGCTTGTTTGGCTTGGCAGACAGATCGTGATATCTCCTCCATACAGTCTTCGTTTGCAAAAGTAAATACACCACCGGAATCAGGAAGACAAGACAAACGCAATGGCACTGTTTTCATCGCATTCCGAGCACTTTGAAAATTGAGCAAAATTTGATCCCCTGATCACACCTCCCCATTGGGAAGATTTTGGACCTCCAAAAGACTATCTCAG
>JZKD02S2356322.1:1014719-1056260 GCA_000966675.3 Picea glauca | reverse complement strand
GGTAGAAAGGTGAGGGGGCTCCAGAATCCAATGTGCGTCGTTGATCCGAGCGCTCTAATCCCTGCCTTCCAGATTTGATTTCCATTTAAACACAGACGCATTTGCATCCCGAACTTAGGACAAGTGGGTTTTTTACCCATTCCTTCACATTTTACCCCCCTTTACAAGAAATGTCGCTAACACAACTTATACTGTAAGTCAAAACAAGCCATCCATGTGGCCAAAAGAAAAGAAGGGAAATTGATTTTATCCTCCTAAGTGCTTATGGGTGTTTGACTAACCCCTTTATATGATGAGGGGAATAAGTGTGGTGTGGCTTTAAAACATGTTTGACATCATTTTTAAGAAGGAAAATGGCCTTCCCCACATCTCAACAACTTTAAAATTTGAAATTTTGCACAGATGCGTGGGTCCTAGTGAAGACAGAGGCGCATAGAGCGCATGCGTGCGAACAGAGACAAGTTAAAAAGTGCATGTGCGCAGAAAAGAACCTTGAGTCAGGTGCATGGGCGCACGATGCACGTCTGTGGGCTGAAAAACCCGCGCATATGTGGGGCACGGTCGAGAACAAAAAATCGAAATGGATTTCTCTCAATTCAACTTGGAAATGGCTGGTTCGCAGGTCGGCTTACGCCGGTTAGTGCACCTGTAAGTTAAACAAACTAAAAGAAGAGCAAAATAAACCCAAATGAGGTAGAAAATTGATACCTTTCCCCAACGGAGTCGCCAATCTGTTGCGCCTCTTTCGTCACCTTGGTGAGAAAATAAGAGGTGCTTGCAAGCTCAGTTGGGTCTGCTGAGCAGGACAGCTGTAGAGAAAAGAGTTACGAAAAAAAAACAAAAACTATAACTAAGAATTAGACTAATAGATGCAATAAAAATTGAAATCATGAGCATAGGGACATAGAAATAAAAAGAACAAAAAGACCCATGTCACCAATGTTTGAGTCTGATCTATTGATGAAAACAAAGCACCAAGAAGAAAGGGGACTATGATTCCCTTCTTCCTCCAAGGGAAGGCTCTTGGACCCTCACTAGCTAGCTCTTATTACAATAAAGAAAATGAAAATGGTGATGAAAGAACTCTTTACAAATCCACTCAGTGGTGAGATGGATTGCCTAATGTAATGGTGCCAATGTGCTCTTGTCAAGGATGGAGTCCTTAAAACAATATAGGCAGCATAAAATTACTTTGAATTCCTTGAGAAAATGAGGTGCATTCATGTATTTTTATAGCATTGCATTGGGTTATTGTGTAACTTCTTTATAGTGTGAAAAGAGGCCATTTAGGGAATTATTAGGTCTTTGACCAGCCCACCAGTTGGATCCAGCCTAGATTTGAGGGTCAAATCGGCTTGGGAGCTGAACCATAAGTGGTTGGGAGGCCGACCACTTTCATAAATGCGTCGTTTAGTAGGTGCATGACTTTTTGCACTAACAGTCGTGCATCGTGTGCATATGCACAATTTCTACGTTCCTGTTCCGCGCATGTGCACATGCGCCCAATGTCTGCAAAGCGCTCTTCAATTTTTCACTACTTTTTATAGTTTTTTGACCTTTTTGAATGTTGTGGTATTAATTCAGGTCCATGAATGACTTCATCATTGTTTGACGATGCTGAGTTCTTGTAACCATGTGCGGACAAAATTTTAGTGATAACAAATAGTTTCTTAATGTCTTCCAGTGTCCTTGTCGTTCCAAAAACAATGTTCATGTCTAGACTCATCTACCTATATAGTGCTCGGTCTCTTAGCATAATCGCTAGCTGTGCGAGTTTGGTGTCTTCATCAGTGATCTACTTTGCTTCCCATATCTTTGTGCAAATGAACATATGCTTCTCAGGGTCTTCTGTCGCTTCCCCTCAAAACTCTGGTAATATGATAGTAGGATCATGTCGTGCCATTCCAAATACTAAGCTACTCCCTCCTCCACTCGATGTAGATACTTGACTGAGATTTCCTGAACTGGCTCCTCTATTTGTTGTTGCTTGTGTAGATGTAGTTCCTGCTGTTGGACATCCTCTAAACTTCGATTGTCTAAATGGTGGTGTTCTCTTTGGTGTATTGGTTTCACATGGGTTTATGGGTTCCACACTGACATTAATATTGAAGGGATGGTTGTCTTTTCCTCCTATTCTTGGGCCTCTTTTTTTCCTCTCATATGCGGCGTGCACTATTTCCTCAATATGATCCACATACCGAAGATCCTCTACCTCTTCCTCATCGCTGGCCAAGCCATCCCTCTCGACTACGACTCTCTTCTTGGTATTCACCTTATATTGGTAGGGTGCTCCGCTATGCGTCGTTCCTAATGACGCCAAGATCCACTTGAGTTGGTCATCATCCATCAAGATCAGGTCCAAGGGTTCCTCTTATTTCTTCTCTTTATCCTGCCCTCCTACCATTCATCCTTTCTCTGTTAGTGCTTCCCCCCTTCCCCCATGCATGCAGGGAAGTCTATCTGTTTGATTCCATTGTCATTACACCTTGGTTATACAGTAGTATATTGATAGAAGTATATAGTGATTGAATGTACCTTCCTATGGGTCCTCGTAGGAACTCTTTCTTGGCTACGCTGTATGAATTTTCTTTGTCTACCGCAAATTCTGTGATAAATCCTGCCACAATACTCTCAAGCCAAAAGTTGACTGCGTGGGTGAATTTGTTGTTCACCTGCTGCAACTGTTGGATATATATCGGAGTCCAATCTAGCTGTCGAATTTGGTTCATTGCATGGTTATCCTTTAACCATAAGATCCACTCCTGTAGTAGATGTAGAAAATCACAGAAAAAGACTTTGTGTAAATCTGTAAATACATACTTATCCAGGTATTTACGCGGTGTGATCCTGGGGTTTCTATTGTCTTTCTGTGCTAACTCTATCTCTTTAGTTCTCAATCAGCCCTCGATTTATTCTCTCGTGGCCTTCCAAGGTCTCAACATAACCTTCTAATGGCTCATTGCTCTTCTGTTCTGCTCCTTCGATTGTTATTCATTCCATATCATCTACTTAGTCCTTTCTTGTTCCTCTTAACATGGCAACATAACCATTTGTTGGTTATCACTTCCCTTCTCAGGTTATCTGAATTATTGACCCAGGATTCATGTCATTCGAGGTTCCAACAAAGCCTCTAAAACTATCAGCCCTCCTGATAAACCGGAAGGCAACATAGCACCCAGAAAGCACTACACAGTCTCACCCAAGATAACTTTAAATGGATGGTTGTGAGACTCGGGTGTTCACAACCTAGGACAGAGTAGGGGACATGGGTTTCTTGATTAACGTCATATACTGTGAGTTGTAAGGGAAACTACTTATTCCTTGGAGTCGCATACGTATATCCCAAAGTGTAATTTAAGCAAAGTATAAACAGATTCATAACAATGTATTAACTCATTCATCAATCTTAACCCATAATTGTTGAAAGAAAGAGGAGACATGCATACATTCAACATATTAAATGAGTATTACCGTAGTTCACCCCCTCCTAGGCTACGTCCACAAAGATTTGTCTCTTGGCTCTTTTATTATGGAAGTTCTGCATTCCTGGCGCCACGTGCTTACAATTATTCATAGAATTGGGTAAGATATATGTGAGGCGAACTAGTTCACATCAGGCTCCATAGCCTGCGGTCTAATCCTCAGATCTACCTTCCCTCATATCCTCTTTGCTCAACAGCTTACAAATCGGTTCATACAACTAAAACATTAAGAGAACTACTAACAACTACTAGAAACTCTCTATATGATACTTTCGTATCTATATTTATACATTTCGAGCTCTTCATCTTTTTACAGAATATTACCAAAACCCTAACCCTTCTTTCGTTAGGTATTTCTCCCATACACATGTTGTTCCTCCTCCATCTGTCGCTTTCCTTTGTGCACGCTTTCTTGCATGCGCATGTGATGTTCTTTTGCCAGTTGTTACTTTAGTTTTCTGCATGCTTTCTTTCCCACGATCATTCTTCTTTCCCCTTCACCCTGGTGCCAACAAAGATTGAGAAAATAATTTCTGAAAGAATAGGCTGAAGACTTTGTGAAGGATCCTGTTACAACTGATGCTTGTGGTCTCCATTTGTCCATCAAGCTTTTGTGGACCATATTCATACAAATTTGGAGCAAGTGTATGTGTGTGTTGGAACAAAGTACCACCGAAAGGGAACTTGCGACATCAAGGAAATTTGGTTGTACATTCCACTTTTACTTAATATGATACAGTGACATTGTTTTTTCCCATAAAATAATTAGTGTTTTATTACATGACTCCTTCATCACATGTTTAGGTTTCCATTGAATCTAAAATTGTTTCTTTCACTTTGGTTGGTTTGTGTCATTGTTGATCTGACTTCACAAGGGAACCGGAGCAAAGCAAGGACAACAAAGATATAAGGAAGTGATATCTAAAGGTATGTCATCTATTCCTTCTTTGGTAGTAAATTCAATGGTAGCAACTTAGGGAAAGCGTCATGTCCTGTCATTTTTTGTTCTAGATCCAGGTGGATCTAAGGAGATTAGTTTATGTCCACATTCATCGATTTATCCAATAACAATGTAGGCAAGTTGTGATTCTCTATAAATCCTTCTATGTTCCCCTCCAAACACAAGAATGGTGGCATATGAAAGGTCCATCTGCAAAGTTCTCCCTAGTATTTTGATCCATGATTTGGACAAGAGAATCCCAAACTTAGGGGGGACATCAACTACCACTATGTCCATGACCACACTCTTCATTGGCAGTTAGAACAAGGAGACAACGAGGTCCTTAATAACCCTGAGGCATTTCACCTTTCTAGAATCGAATGAATATAGATCGTGGTAATTGTTTTTAACCTCCAACACGAGCTCATCCATGACAATCTTAGGCATAATATTTTGATATGCCCCTGAATCCATCAAGCAGTTGTGAAACACTTTGTCATGAATATTCAATGATGTATAAAAAGGAGGTGAGGAATCATCTTTATCCTTTACCAAAGGCCCTAGTATGATAGTTGGGTTTTCGTCTTGGAGGTTGACTGAGTCTGGGGAATTAGATGACGGTTCAGGCTGCAACATTTTGGAGAGGCATTCTTTGAAATCTTCATTCTTGACTAGCTCTGATAGAGGCACAACGATCCTGATCTTTTGAATTTCGCACTCAAAACTAAAAGAGGAGGGAGACTTCAAAATCTCCTTCACTTCTGGGGTAGGGATTTTGACCACAGGTGGGGGGTTTTGTACCTCCTTTTATTTACGACTGTCTTCCACCTCTTTAGCAGGATTCTCCATTCTGTTTGGCTGATCAGAAATATCAACATTCCCTTCTTTCTTCTTTGACCTCAGGCTATATCTATTTGGATTTTTGTTGGTCTTTTCCCCTTTTCTCTTCTTGTTTAGTTGGCTATCCATGAGAGATTCCTCATATGCAGATTGGGTTAAATATGGAAATGAGGAGGTATCTCCAAGACGTTGTATTTCAGGATCAATATTTTCTTCCTCTCCTTCTTCATCAATAACAAGGTTATTTTGTTGAGGAGCTTGAATTTTATGATCAACCCTATCCATGTTTCTTTTATCTCTTTGGATGATCTGAGGGGCATTATTCGGTCTTTTAAATCTACCCCTATTATCATAATTTAGGGGATTCCTATAGCTCTACTTTCCTTCCAGTTTCAACCTTTCCACCTCAACAAAGAGTGATTTTACCAGCTTGGTCAATTCATCTACTTGAGGGTGGGAAACAAAGGAACCAGAGGTTGAAGCTTCAAACCTCCCCTTTCTTATGTCTCTATCAGCCTTACTCCTAAGTTTTCCAACTGCCAATATATTGGACTCTACTTCAAGGGCCATATATTGCATATGAGCCAAGCAGGTAGCTCTTCTTTCTCTCAACATGAGGTAGAACTTAGGGTCGAAAACGCTAGCATAAGTAATTTTGGCAGAGGTTTCTGTGGGCTTAATCTCAGTGGGAATTTTATTATACATTTTATTAAACCTCTTTGATAAGTCATAAACAGATTCCCCTTATTCTTTCTTTAGTGATCCAAACTCTGTAATATAGTAAAGGAAATATTTTTTATCCCTCCAATGTCTTAAGAATGTATCATCTAGGGCTTCAATAACATCAATAGATCCAGGAGCCAAGACCCTAAACCAATTCCTAGCCTCCCAATCAAGGCTATGAACAAAAATTCTCAGTCATACATCTTCATTCACAATGACATAATTATCTACATAACTGTAAAAGGATTCAAGGTGTTCCTCTGCAGTTATGTCTTCCTCACCCCTAAACTTGGGCAACTGCTTAAGGTAGCCACTAGCTGGGAGAGAATTTAGAGGCTGAGGCAGAACAAGAAGGGAATATATAGAAGCCACTATAGCATCCATTCTATTTCTAGGGGGATTATCTCCTGCCATTGAGATGTGAACTGGAGGAGAACCAGGAGGAGATGGAGTTTGGACAGGTGAGACTAGAAGTGTGCTTATGGGAGAAAAGGGGAACGACTGAGTGTTGGGGGAAAAAGATACATGGTTTAAAGGGAAAGAAGTTTCCCCCTCTTTGGATACAACAACCCTAATAGGAGGAGGAGTAGTAAATCCCGGAGTGGGAAAGTCTTATAAGGTTATGGGTCTAAACCACTATACAACTTCAGGGGAAACAGGGGTGTCAAATATTTCTCCTTCCAAACCAAGACTAGGAGGGGAAAAATCAACAGGAAAACTCCCAAAATTCAAATTTATGGAAACTCCAATAGATGGTATAATAGGAGAATTAGAATAAGCTACTGGAGTTTTTAAAGAAGGATTATGAAAATTACCAGAATCACTGGGTACAACAGTCAAAATCCCTTCTTGAGGGGTCTTTCCCTTTCTGATAATTTTATTTGGGTTGGCTTTAGGTGTTTCCAGAGGTAGCTGTTGAGTGGACCTCATGTGTCTACCTTTAGGAGCCACAACTGAAATGGTGGAGTCGCCTGGTGCAAGTTGCAATATTCAATGGTGTTGATATCTGATGCACATTCAGAATCAAAATTTCTTTTTCGTTCTTACCCAGGGAAATGTCTTCAACTCATCCTCGACAACAGTGCCATGAATGTTAGCACTGCGAGCCACCCTCATATTGTAGGAGGATAAGCCTAATACCCATCAAAAATGTTTGGTGGATGTTTGATTTAAGTGAGTGGAGGTCAAAGGACAAAACTCAATATATGAATGATGTTTGAACACAGAACTTGATAAGAAATACACAGGGAAGTGAGGGCCACATTAACTCTAGTCAGTGAATTGGGTTTAAGTGTGAGAAGAGGGAAGAATTAGTGAGAAAGGTGGACAATATTGTTATGGGCATTAGGTTTTCAAGAAGCTTGGAGAAGAAAAACTTAAACTCAAGATCACTCTTAAGCTCAAATTTTAGACACTGAAATATGTCCAAATGACGCAGTCACAACAACACAATGATAAAACCTACATCACAATGCAGCTACAACAACTCAAATGGATCCTCCATGCCTGAGCCATTCAATATAAGAGGGAAAAGATAATGAGGGAGATGACTAAAACTGGTCATGATACTGCTTTAATCAAACATACATTACAACAACATGACAACCCTCGACTGGATCCTCCATGCCCGATTGTTTTAGCACAATTTTTATAGAGATATGAGAGAGGCTTACTTCTATTAATATAAAAGTCTCAAATTTGATACATAACCCGAGAACAGTTCTGGCATAGAAACATTACAAAATAGGGATCTCTAATCAACCAATTGATGAACTTAAAAAAATATTAAAACTATCTATTTATAGTCAACTCAGCCCACAACTACCAGGAGTGTGACCTGGCCCTTACAATCAAAGATTTGTGTATGTGATTTCTTCTTTCAGAACGAGCGTGTACCCTTCTATCAGATGAAATCTCATATCAGCATGGTTGTGCAGGAAAATCAGCTCGCAGGGGTACCTCAGGCTGACAACTCTGTGTCCATGAACAGATCCTCTATGCCTTCCATTTATGGGGTGAGCTGAGGTTTCAACCACCAACTCTATTTTCATTAACTGCTTTTCCTCAGGGAATCAACGAGACTTAAATATCAGGGGGCGGCCATGTGCTACTCTCATATAGGACACCATATGAACATGTGATTGTGGGGCATCTCAAAATTGGTTTGGGTTCAAACCACTTTTGGGCCCGCAATACACCACCTTTCGCCATGTAGTTCTTTCTCCTTACCATGGTTTCAATTGCAGGACCGCTCAAGAAAATTATCGCCCAAGCATGTTGGGTCCCCGCAATGGACTGTGGCCGTAGATCTAGTCCCAATGTGTGATCTAGGCTCACACGATAGATTTAGCACCACTGCCAAGCTTATCCGCCCACCAACTTTAGAATCTACCAAATTGTGCCTTGGGGGGGAGGGTGCTACTTTTGACGCTAAACAATACCACATCAATGAATCAGATCTACCTCCTTCAAATTGACGACTGAGATCTTCTTTGAGTCTCCAGACTCCGAGAAAATCAAATCTCAAACCTCCTCTACCTTCGACTACTTTTACCCCGATCTATGGATCTGACGATGTGTGGCCCCTTGATATTGACCACTGAGAATTACTTCGGGTCTCTAGACTCCGGGAAAATTAAATCTCAAACCTGGGCTTCCCCCATGATTTTACCTGGAGCTAGTGATCTAATGACATGTGTCCTCTTGAATCTAATGACCGAGAGTTACTTTAGACCTTTATTCATGTTAGTGTCCTATAATGATAATAGATTTGATGATTCAGATATTATTCGTGGGTCTCATGATGAATTTCCTGACTTCCTGGTCTTGTTATCTCCTAAAATGAATTTTCCAATTTATTGTCATTAGGTGATAGGATGGTCACTAGATGAAAGTTTTATTTTTATTTTTGAGTTAAGTGTATTTAAGATGAGTTTTAGACTTGTATTTTCAAGAAGTGATGAGTTTGTACTTTTATTAGAAAAATCCAAAATTTCACTTTCGACAGCTAAGGGCCATTTTTCAAAGCATTCTAATTTGCCAAAAGTTGTCACTTTCGGTAGTTAAAATGGCATGTGCGAGGTGCTCTAAGCTGCCGAAATGCATAATTTTTCCAACGGTTGGTATGTCTCATTAGACTCTCAACCCGTCGGTAGTATGCATGCCATCATCATCTCAAGTGCTACCGAAATCGACTGGAATCAGATCATGATATGGTATGGGCAAGTGATGTATGTATAATATGGCTATTTGGTGAGATCTATTAAACCATAATCTAGTAGATCTGACTTCCCTACTGCCAAATAAGATCACCATAAACTCACATCATTCATTTTTTACCTAATCTATCACATGGTTATCCGCCCTGGTCGAATGATGCAATCATCATTATGATTTGAGTTTCGTTCTTTATTAAATGTTTATTCTAAAAGATTGTCATTCAAATATTTTCCCCATATCGTGCACTCTTCCTATGCTCAACCTTCAATTTTCCCTCTATCAATGCCATTGTGTCTCGCCAAGCCTGATTTTATTGTATTGTAGGTGTTGACGATTATTTTTGCTGATGAAGAAGGGAGGGGCTCTTCTCAGGAAAGAGCTTAATGATATAACATATCTGGAATCTCACCCTAATATTTGCTAGATGTTCAAAGATGTTGGTTGCTACAGGTACTGTGAAAAACTACAAGGTTTTCTCCAAGGAGTGGCTGAGGCATTTACATTAACCTTTGATGGAGCCAAGGCCAAAGTGGGAACAATTGAGTTACAGGTTGATGAAGCCATTGTTGCAACAACAACAGAGATACCTAGGACTGGTGAAAGATGGTTTAAATCAACCATTACTAAAGACATCGAGTTCAGGTCTTATCTCAAGCTTGAACATAAATGTATTATTTGGAAGAAAGATATCCCTAGATCCTACTTGGAGGAAAAGTGGAAACACTTGCTCAAAGAAATCCAGGTATATATTACATGTGAAGGAAGATATGGTAGAGTAATGTTCTACCATTTCAAGATCATGAACCATTTCACAAGTAGATGTCCTTTGAATCTTCCCTTCTACCTTCATAGAAGTTTGACAAAAATGACACACCATCATAGCCTTATCAAACTCATATGACAAAAAGGTGCATGGTAGTCTTTTCCATCATAGCCTTATCAAACTCATAGTGTTTGAAGAATTGCAGAGGAGGGATAAGAATTGGGAGCATCTTCTTTTCTGGGGTGAGTTTGAACCATAATCCTAGCCTAAGGAAAAAAAAGAAGACTTCATCCACTAAATATTCAACACCACAGAGTAGTAAAAGGAAAATAAGAGCCATTTCCCCAGTAATTGCAAAGGATCCAACCTCTTCTTCTAAGTCCAAGAGAGCCAAAAAGATGCTTGATTTAAGCCAAGCTACAGAAGGGAAAACTAGTGCCTCTGGTAAAAATGTCTTGAATCTTCCTTATACAGATTCAGAGGAGGAGGTAGAGTTTATGGAACAAGAGATGCCTGAGCAGGAATCTCCTGAAGAACCAACACTTGGAGTCCAAATTTCTGAGCATGAAGCCCCTGATTTTCAAACTCTTGAAGAAGCACCTTTCTCACCTGAAGCTCAAGATCTGGAGGTCCTTGAAGCATAAATAAGAAAACACAGTAAGTCAACATCAAAGAAGATCAAAAATATTGAGGAAGAAGTTATGGAGCTGAAGTTTCTGGAAAAGGTGGTCAAATCCCAAGATGAGACCATCATGAGGACATCATCAGAGGTAAGAGATTGTTTTCAAAGACTAGCTAAAATCCATGTTAAATTGGAAAAGAAGAACAAAAGGGTGCTTAAAGAAAACAAGAAGTTGTATAAGGTAGCTAGATGTTTGAAGGTGAAACTAAGGCTCAAAGATGCAAAGCCTATAGCTCATCCAGGCCTGGAAATTCTAGCAGCAGCTGCAGAGAACTTGAATGATTAACCTTGAAGTTCGAGAGACTGAAGGAATTTCAATTTTGAAGTTTTTGATTTCCTCCTCATCGAAGTGAGAAGTGCGTAAAACTCCCGATGCTATACTTCGTGCAACTTTAAGATTTCGAACACCTGGGAGCCACTAATCTGAATTCCACATGGAATTCTTGCCGTTGAAATAAAAACCTACCCCTTTTTCTTGATTTGAGTCTAGAACAGACCGCTTTGAGCATTGCGCCTTGAGCCCGCGACAACAACCTGTGTAAATGAAGTCTTGGATGGCTGGATATGGGCTGGGAAAACAGAAGGAATAGAGACTGTAATGAAAGAGGCAAGTGTTCATCCTCAGGAAAAACAGAAAGGCTTGAGCCAAAATTTCTTTCAGGTAAGACATTAAGGGAAACCAGGGCACACAAATGAAAAAGGGGCAAACAAAAAACCAATTTTAACAATTGAGAGGGACAAACTTCAAGACTTGGCCTGGGAAAAGGAGAGAGACAGGGAAAGGAATTATAGACTTAGGTATTAACAACGAACACATACGATTCTAGACAACATTATGTGATAACATGTTGCATGTATTTTTTTATTATCATTCTATATGAATATGTGCATTTGCATAATGTATTTGTCTGATTTAAGTTTTATATATATAAATTTCCATAAGAGTTTATGTGTGAATATGTTTTTATTTGTATACATTTCGAAAATGTTACATGGCATAACCAAGTTGGATGCTGGGGATGTTACAATATCGTATCTGAGCATGAAAGATTTTTGGTGGCATGAACCAGCCTGGGTGGCCGAGTATGGTACAAATGGAGTGTCATTTAAAGCTTCTTGTGAATGAAGCGTAGCGAACATATCTTTCTTTTTAGAGATAAGCTACCCCATTTTTCTAGTTTGTGTTCTAAAATGTTTTTCTATCTTCTTCAGTAATAGAAGTTGGGTTTCACTGTATTCTTGTGTTCTCTTCTATATTTTTGTGTATTCCATTGTTATATCCCTGTTATATTTCTTCCTTCATGTCATTCTCAAAATAATCCATATCAGGAAACTCGCTAAAAGAAATGAAGGTTGTAGTGAAGACATCAAGAAGGAGTTGCAAGAATAATTGGGGAGGACAGTAGAAGTGGAAGCTAGAAGAGGGAAACCTGCTTGAACTTCAATGGATGAAGGAGTCAAGGAGTCTATCGACAATGAGTGACAGTGCCTTTGAGACATGGCCATCTGTAATTTGTATTAACAATGAATAACAATACACAACTTTGTGTATAAATTACCCCTTTGTACTTATCCCCCGAGCTTAATAAAAATCCCCATTGAATGTTCGGTTTCCATGATAAGAATTATGTTGGTTTTGAGTATGTGATTGAATTCTCTGGTCACTGAATCTATTATAGTGGTATTTATTCTTACTACCTCTCAGCACTTGAATCATTTCCTTGATAACTTATTTGTTAGTATAAAATGTTACTTGTGCACTCACTTGGATGGTTGATAACTCCAACTGNCCATAGATTCTCTACAACAAGAGAACTTCTCAGTGCTCACATATTTTGTTAATGAATCTGCAACATTCTCAAAAGTGTCCACCTTCATCAACAACACTTTCTTGTCTTCAACCATGTCTCTCACAAAGTGATATTGAACATCAATATGCTTTGTATTTGAATGATAATTCAGGTTCTTCACCAGGAAGATTGCACTCTGACGGTCAAAATATATCCTCACAACTAGTTGTACCAACCCAATACCTAAACACAATATTTATAACCATACTACTTCGTTTCTTACATGAGTGGATTCCATGTATTCAACTTATGTAGTTGAGAATGCCACTACAGACTGTATTTTTCTCATCCAACTTATGGCTCCTCCAAACAGGTTAAACACATACCCTCTTGTAGATGTTATATGATCTAGATATCCATCCCAATCTGCATCCACAAAGCCATGCATGTCCAACACTCTCTCCAATCCTGGTCTTCCTTGGTATCACAATCCATAATTGGTAGTGTCACACAAATACATGAAAACCCTCCTTATTACTGTCCAATTCTCATTCCCTAGTTTTGACATATACCTTCTCAAAACGCCCACTGCATCTGTAATGTTCGGTCTAGTACATACCTTTGTGTACATCAAACTTCCAACTGCACTCGCACATGGAACATGAGAGATGTCATGTTCTTCTTCCTATGTATTTGGACATTAATCCACATATAAATTTACACCTATAGGAATAGTAACCTTGATCGGCTTACATTCTTGCATATTAAACCTTTGCAAGATTGTCTCGACATATTTCCTCTGATTTAACCATAGTTTCCTGTTTTCCTGATCTCTTTTAATTTCCATGCCCAAAACGAAATTTGTAGAACCAAGATCCTTCATGTCAGAAGAAAACTAAGTTTTCAGATCCTGGATAATCTCCTTGTTTTTTCCTAACAACAACATATCATCCACACACAAGACCAAATAAATAAGATGATCACCAATTAATTTGAAATACACATAATGATCCGCTTTTCTCCTTGTGAAGCCAAGTCCCAACATATAAGTATCAAATTTTTGATACCACATCCTTGGTGATATCTTTAACCCATACAGGGGATTTTTCAGCATCCATACCAATTCCTTCTTTCCCTTCACAACAAATCCTTCTGGCTACTTCATGTAGATTTTGTCTTCCATATCCCCATGTAGGCATTTTATCTTCAAATCTATTTTGTCTACTTCAAAATCAAATTCGGCAACAACAAATAAAAGAAATCTAATTGAAGCTAAATTGACAACAAGAGACAAAGTATCACCAAAGTCAATTCCCTCAACCTGGGAATAACCTTTTGCTTCTAACCGAGATTTGTATTTCTCCACTTTGCCTTCCACATTGACTTCTTCTTAAACACCCATTCACTACCAATGTGATTTCTTCTAGTCGAAAAACACACTAGATCCCAATCCTCATTCTTATCGAAGGATTCCATTTTTTCAACCATGGCCTTTTTCCAGAGTTTTCCATCCTATGAATCCACTGCCTCCCTAACAGTTCTGGGATCATCATCAGTAATAGACAAAGAAAAATTTGAACTAAAATAAGGTGGAGTATATATTTCCGTTTGTCTTCTTTCCTGAACCGATGTCTTCAATACTAGAGTATGAGAATCTTGTTCTTTTGATTCATGTTCTTTTGTAGAGTCTGATTCATCATCCTTCAACTCAAACTCTATTTTCTTTGGTTCTTCCTTCCTTGGTAGGACTTCTTGTTTGAAAACATCTTTGATTTCTCTAAATACCACATCTCGGCTATACACTACCTTCTTAGTTTCTGGGATCCAAATCTTGTAACCTTTAAAACCATATTTATATCCAATATAGATACAATTTTCTTCCTTTTTATCTAGCTTACTCTCATTTTCCTTTGGAACGCGAACATAGTCTTCACAACCAAATAACCTGAGATGTGTGAGAGAGGGTTTCTTCCTAGTTCATACCTCGTGTGGAGTCTTTTCATCCATTTTTGATGAGGGTGATTGATTGACTAGGTAACATGCAATACGCACTGCCTCTACCTAAAATTCATGTCCTAACCTGACACCCTTGAGCATGCACCTTATTTTTTCCATCAACATCCTGCTCATCTTTTCTACAACTCTCTTATGTTTATGTGTATATGGAGTAGTCTTGTACCTTGATATATAACACTTCTTACAAAAATATTCTAATCCATTTCCACGGAACTCTCCACCATTATCTGTCCTCGGTGCCTTAATTATTTTCTTTGTTTGATTTTCCACAAGAGCCTTAAACTCTTTAAACTTATCAAAGACTTTAGATTTATTCCTCAAGAAATATATCCATGTATTCCTGAAGAATTCATCTATAAATGATACATAGTACACATATTTTCCCAATGATGGAATCGACACAGGTCCAAACACATCACTCTGCACTAACTGTAAAATTCCCTCTACCCTCATTGCACTAGAAGGGAATCGTACCTTATTCTTCTTCCCATATACATAATTTTCACAGAAATAAAAATCCGAAAAGAAGTTAGACATACCCGTTGACGGGCGAAATCGACCCTCCGTCAACTGAGAGAGTGGAGCCGGTCTAGGGTCGTCTAATAACCCAAGCTGTTTGGGATGAACCACCCTGACGGGTTTAGCGTCTCCGTTAGCCGATCTAAGGTCCTAAAAAAAATTAAAAAAGAAAACTAATCTAAACTAACTAATCTAACTAAAACTAACTATTAACTAATTATTAAAACAAACTAAACTAATCTAACTAACTATATATACACAATCTACTAATTACTACTATACTAACTCTAACTAATTAACTATCTAACTACTATCTGAAATATAACTTATTCACAAAATGTACAATATCTACAATTTACAGATTTGAATAAAACCTGAAAAACTCAGTTATGTTCTACCCTAAGACAATGAAAGATATTTTTTGTTGTTGTTGATTTTATAATTTTATAAACAAGAAATAAAACAGAAAACTAACTAAACTAAACTACTAATATACTGATTCTAATTACTAATATATCTAACTAAACTACTAATAAATATACTAAACAAATAAATGACAAACTGACCTGGAAACGCTCCAGGTTTGTCCTGTGTATGATGATTGCCTTAGCTGATCGGAGGGAGGAAACCCGCACCGAATAATCCAGAAGCTTCTCGTAAACGATAGCCGCAGTGCTCTACAAGTTTGATTACAAGACAAACAAGACATAAAAATAACAAAAATCGTATGATTTATAAATCTCTACAATTAGATAAACCTGTATGCAAAAGACTTATACAAAATAATTCAATTGATGAAGAAGAGAAATCTGTCATTCATTAACTGGACTAAATAATTGTTGTATTTTTAAAGTAGTGGAAGAAATCAGATATGGATGAGACATTAATTAATTCATATCATTCTGCAAAAGAGCATGATAGCTAAAGTAGTCACTAATCAAATGCAAATTGATAAACATAAACATGAAACAAAAGATTGATATTATGAAAGCGAAAACTGTAGCAGAACATCAACTTCTGTCTCAGTTTGTATTAAAAATCTATAATCCTGGTTCTCCCACAAGCAATGATGTTTTTTATTACAAAAAATAATAAGTATTTATAAGTTTTTCCACAGGGTAAAACCTCCCTGTGGAAGTTATAAAACTGTTTACAAAAAATCTGGGAGGATATCCCAATTTTAACTAAACTAGGAAACTACAATAAAACTAGAAACACAAATATCCTCTAGACTGTCCATCAAATCCCATGCAATTCGAATTCACCTGAAAAGGAACAGAAATGAACAAGTTAGAATGATATTTGTTAAAGAAAATAATGAAAATCTAAATCTATAGACCTAGCTACAGAATCCTCTGATTCTGTAGCTAGTCTAAATAAGACACAGAATCAGTATTGAAATTAATTGAAAATCTTTTAAAGAATTCCATTTAATTTACATCCAATTTCCATTTGAAAATGAATAATTTAATTTGAGTTTGTTATACCATTCAAAATCAAACAGGATCCAAATCAATTAAGTGACTACAGAGATAGGCATACTCTGTTTTGTTTGTTACCACAAATTCGGGTGACAAAATCATATGGAACATCACTGTAATCGTTTCACAACAAATCGAATCCAACAGTTGTGAAATCGTTTTGATATTCAATTGAAACCGATATAATCAAACAAATCATAGGCAATCGTTACGCTGCCTCTTAGACAAGAAACATGATCGATTCTAAAAAAGATCATTTTCCAATCGTTATGACTGTGTTGACAAGGCAAACGATTCATGCCATGAATAGATCAATTCAAACTGGTGCGAAAATCAATTCAAATAAAATCATATCAGGCTCGATTGATTAGCAATAGAACTCGTAATTTGTTATTGGAAATTGGGCAAACAGGATCAATTGACTTCGATCAAAATTGTTCATTTGACAATGAATTATAACCGGGGTTGACCAATTCATTTTACAACTTAAAATCAAACAGAGCAACAATTATAATCAGAATCTAACTCATCAAATAATCGAACTAACAACAATCCAATCAAGTGAATCAATCGGCTGGGTTTAGCATAGTCATTGCAAATCATAATCGTTCCATGATTCGGGAACACTTGCACAGGCTTAAATGAGATCATTGTTTTTATAAAAACAAAGTCATTTTTTCCCAAATTAAAATCGAACAGAGCAATATTTCAACTTTGAAAATTATATGACAGAGCATATCGTAACCAACAAAATCATTGAAACCATTTGCCAATCACAACATATGGATCATAACGAAATCAAATCCAAACAAATCGCATTCTAAATTGAGCGTGAAAAACTTCCTGTTGGGAGTGGATACAATACGAATTGAATTGAAAGAAAACCAACAATTTTGTTAACTCAATCAGGTAAACCAATCAATCAAATCCAAACTAAAATCAATTAAATCTGATAAAATATATCGATGGCTATACTAGGAATGATCGAATCATATATCCATAACGAAATCTCATTTATTTTTAGCAAAGCGAAATGTACACAGGATGAACACATTATTACAAATCCATTTCGATACATAAACAGAGATTATTCGAAAACATAATTCAAATCGTTATATCAACCTGTTCACTCACACAATTAAAATGATATAAAAATTCATACCTGTATAGCGATGAGATGGCTTGATCATGCCAATTTGGAGTTGATAACTGTCGTAGATGATTCAACATTTTTGAAAAGGATCGAGCCTGTTGTCTTTTGTTTCTTATCAATTGCTTGGAGCTTGTCTCTTTGACCAGTTAATGCTGCAACTTGATCTTCCAGTGATTGATTTTTTTATTGGAGTATGGGAACGTCAATGTAGTATCGTTCCAACCATAAATCGCATTGGTCACAGGGAAACTGTGTGGTTTTTGAGAGAGCAGGCGAGGGTTTGATCACATGACTGAGGGTTTCGTTAGGCAACTTAATACTAGGGTAGTTGGGATCACTTCTTAGGCAGGGGGGAAGATTCGTCATGAAATCATAAGGTGGTTTGGGGCACAAACCCTGCGATTAAGGATACTCGTTGGCTAAGAATCGTTCCACGTCAGAGTCTGAATCCTCACTAAGGATGATAGGGTCTCGCTCAGCAGAGGGTTTAGGCTTATTTCTATCCATTCTCGAAATGAGCCGAGCATTCCTTTTTCCTTTGGCATTAGCAGTAGGGTTTTCCTTGGGCTTTTCTCTCGCAGGCTTCTTAATAGTCTCGACCTTCTCGGTTCCAACATCTGGTAAGTCAATAGGAGGGTCGACCAAAGGCTTAGGAGAGGGCAATAAGATATGTAAGGGAACGGGTGGTTGAACATAGGTTTCACTTACCATAGGTTTGTCAACTTGGACAGGGTTTGTGTCATCAAAACCATTCTGAGCTATGAAAGCTCTCCAACTATCACCGTGCAAACCCAAATGATAAACGATGATGATTTTAATGATTCCATGGTGGAACAGGCTGCTATCAGCCTTCTGCCTTTTAAACTTTTTCAACATTTTATACAGGCTACGATGAAAGTAAAAGGGCATATTCAACAAGTAACCCATAAAACTCATTAACAAACGCAGGTGGTAGAGAAACACAAGTCTGTATCGACCTTCACAGGACACGAACTGTTTGACTATCATCAAAGTATCGTGCCATCGTGGTTTAGGTGCAGAGATGGGTATACCTCTGTCACCAGAGGTGACTTTGCGCGAGAGAAACAACAGTGTCCATGGCACCTACTCGACCTTACAATTCTTAAACTAACGTTGTCCTGAGGATGGTAACCCTGTAGCAAAGCTGATAAACTCCTCATCGATCTCCAACTGTATGTCACCCACCTTGGCTCTACAACCATCAAACGTTAGGGTGAACTACCGTGCCACACAGAGATTAAAACCCTCGAATCGTTGCACGAAGGTGAGCCACCCGTTTTCCTCCAAGTATTTGTGAGCATTGTCAAACATTAACAACGCCTGGTTGCCATTTGGCTCGATTCGCACGACTGGTGCCATGGAGACAAGCACATGGTAAGCCGAGGGTTTGGATCATAACACACACAGGAGCAGAGCTACCTGAGCTAACAGAAGTGAACGGGGATAAGGGATAGGCATAAATTCCATCGTGTGAAGGTGGTGGAGCTTATCTCTGCCATGCATAAGAGTTATTATGCAAGTACAACCGCCAGTTTACATAGTTGTTCTATCCATTACAGCATAGCTCAACAATCATATCATTTGGCTGACCAACGAATCAAATGGTAAGTGTGTAAACCAACGAGCTATCAACGTTGTGCCAAAGATTTGAACTATCGATAATTTGAAACCAAAACCAAATGTTTTAACCATGAGCCAATGTATCAACTCGTAACAATAGTTTAGCCAATGTGCCGATGGGTACTCATATAATCAACAAGCCAATAGTTATGAAAACAAGAACATAGGGATTATATTAAAAGATATGTATAAAAGATTTAATCAAAACACCCATGTATTTTCATGAAACCAAAGGTCATATAAATCCAAATAACATATACACCCATATGTCAATGCATTACAAACTCAATGAAACCAAGTCCCAATCAATCGAACTATGAGTATTGATCAAAGGATCTTGCCAGCTGTATAATGATAAATAAGAGGTGAGTACAATAGGCATATCGACAAGAGAGATAATGATAGTTCAGATAATGATTTCAATGAGACTTCGAAAGACTAAGTTTTCACGCTTACAGTCATGAAAACAAAACGAAAGTAAGTGTGCAAGTGTCGCAAAAAAATAAAAATGTCATGATTTGAAAATTGCGACGAAAAATTGATGTTTGCAAGACATAGGTGTAGGCAGCTTATAAGGCAATGGAAAAATGTTAATTGGATGCCAACGATACCTTCAACCATACCTTTACCATGTAGTAGTTGAAATTGTTTCTATCCAATATGCCCCAGTCTTTGATGCCACAACATAGCCTTTTCTCCATAAACTGTAGGAGATTTTTATTCTTCGGCTCCAATATCAGGAACAATGGAACTATTACACCATTGCTCCTCAAACCATCCTATAGGTTTCTTTGTCAAACACTATTTTTACCCTTGCATCGTCAATTTTTCTTACAGAAATCAATTTTTTGGCCAATCCTAGGATGTGCAGAATACCAGGTAGTTTTCTATTCCTTCCATCCATGAGATTCAACTTGACTTTTCTTTGTCCTATAATTTTGGTTTTCGAGTCATCACCTAGGAAAACATCACCTCTATCATATTTTTCATATTCACAGAACCACTCCCTTTAGGGAGTCATATGAAAGGATGTGCTCGAGTCAATGAACCATGCCTCATGATCTACACATGTTCTTTATGAATCCAAGTACACATCCCCTCCTTCTTCCAAGGAGGTTTTTTCTTCTATAGAAGGAGCATATTTAGATCCCTTCCCTCTCTCAATGCTTTTGGATCTACATTGCTTCCTGTAGTGGTCTTTTTTTCCACATCTCCAGCATACCTTTACAAACTTTCTAGGAGATTTAGATATACCCTTATATTTACATCTCCCACTTTAGGACTTCGATATATTTCTTCCACGGGATTGTCCTCTTGCAAATAATGCATTTGTGATATGTCCTTACATGTTATTTTGTCTTATCTCCTCCAACAACAAGAATGAGACCACATCATCGAAACTTAAAGTAGTTGTATTAATACCTATGGCCACAACCAGACTATCCCACGAGTCTGGTAAAGAGAACAATAAACTGATACACTTATCTTCATATGAAATTTTAAGATCAACCAATAATAACTGAATTACCATAGTATTGATTGCATTCATATGTTTTGTCACTAAGTCTCCATCTTTCATCCTTAGGTTGTATAGCTTCTTCCGTAAGAGAAATTTATTTACGAGGGACTTAGACTGATACAAATTCCCCAACTTATCCCATAATTCCTTGGTTGTATCCTCCATTGACACATTCAATAATACCGAATCTGAGAGACACAACCTGATTGTGGTCTTCTCCTTCCAATCCAACTTTTTCTAGTCTTTTGATAATGTTCCTATAGGTGCAATACCTATATTCACAGTGATCCATTGATATTTTTCTGCCAACAGATATTCCATCTTGAGCTTCGACAAATCAAAATGTTTCCCATTAAATTACTTTATCTCTATTTTCAAACTTCTCACCATTTCTTTTCACCCAAAGAATCAATACGACATATATCCCATTGTAACAAGACTCATCACAGATATGAGACAAACCCTTAGTCACAAAGGCGTCCCCCTTAAACCAATAATTTCTTTGATACCAAATGTAAGTTTTAACCTTGTACGGTTAATTACTGCAAACAGATTCTTAATAAAACAAAAAATATACAGTGGCACACACACATTATACATATATTTTTACCTTGGAAACCCAAACTAGGAAAACCAACAACTTTTTTAGAGTTGCACCTCTAATCTTGATCCAGGTGGATATTGGTGGCCACCCACCTATTCCAACGGTCTCCTCTTGACAATTTTTAGTTCAACACGTTCTTCTGTACTTGTTTGTAATTTTGGGTTCTACACTTTCGAGGCTGTCTGAATCTCTACACATCTTCCAAGTGGAGACTGGTGGCCACCCACCTAATCCAACTGGCTTATTTTGGAAGTTTTCATGTCATCACATCTCTTTGTACTTCCAGGGTTGTTTTGGGGCCCTAAATAATGTATTTTTGGCTTTGCAAAGTCAAATTGTATGTAGAGTCAGAGTTTGATGGCATATTGTATATTTCTCAAGAATATCTTTTCAACGGGCTACCACACAGCTAAAATGGAGGTCGTATGCAAACGTTACGACCCCGTGAAGTTAAGGTACCAACTTACCCATCGGGGCCCACATAAATTTTGGCGTTTCATCTCCTAGGGTTAGGTGTTTAGATGTCTAGGGTTTTTTCATTCATGAGTAACTTTAAAAGGGCCTTTGGAGCCTCATTGTAATCATGCTTCCCAGACAGATGCGCATACCAGCCACATCTCTTCTCAAATATAGCAACCACCATTCGAGCAAGTGTTTTCAGTTCTGCAGTTTTACAATTTCGACCTATTTTATTTATTCAATAGAAGTTATTGTTCACTGGATATCTGTTTTTTTCTCCATATCTCTATGTTATTGTATTCAGTCTGTTATTCATTTCATTCTTCTCATAAATCTACGTCAAATCTTCTATTCATCATATTCATTGTTTATAATAGAATATACATATAGGATCTGGTGGCATCCAAGATCCTAATCCATTGACCTGGATTATTCAACAAATATAAATCCTTAACCATAATTATAAAACCATTGACAAAAACCATGTGCCGAAAAACTGTTGAAAAACGGATGCAAAAAAATGCCAAAAATGGACCAATTTTTTTTTCTTGGAGGCTCCCACCCCTAAACCCCTGCAAAAATTTCATATGGGGGGTGCTAAGAACCCCCTAGATCCCATTTTCTCCCATATCAGTGTACAATACATGAGATCATTTTTTTAAAGAATATAACACATACCCAACAATGACCCCCCCGCTGCGCCCGACAAAACATGAAACCACATCGGGCTACTTGTGTAATGAATATAACAAATACGCAAAATTCTCCCACTTGTTTTTTTTTTCTTTGCATACAAAGGGCCTGATGATTACATGATTAATAATACATGGAATAAATGCCTATTATTTCTCTGCACTAGGAAAACTTCTCAATGTTCAAAAAATTTGTTAATGAATTTGCAACATTCTTCAAAGTTTCCACCTTCACCAGTTGCACCTTCTTGTATTCAACAAGGTCTCTTACAAAGTCGTAGTGACTTTGAAAGCTAAAGAAAAACCTTAAAGGAGGTGCACTAACCAACTAATCCAACACCTCACTCTTAGAATGATAAGTTGGGCTCTTTTCCAGAAATGTTTTACTTTGTCTGTCACAATCTAACCTTATAGCTTGTTGTACAAAAACAATCTTTGTAGCCATACAAATTCCTTACTTATATGAGTGGATTCCATATATTTATCTTCTATAGTTGAGAGAGAAACTACATTTTGTCTCTTTCTCATCGAACTAATTTCTCCTCCAAATAGGTTAAACACAACAACATTTGTGGGTCTTCTATGATGCAAATATCCAACCCAATCTGTATAAAGAAATCCATATATGCCAACACTTTGTCTTCTCCATATATTCCCTCGTAAAAAAACTCATAACTTGTAGTGCCACAAAAATCCCTGAAAACCCTCTTTACAGTTGTCCAATGCTCCTTTCCCAGTTTTGACATATGCCTTCTCAAAACTTTCACTACATCGACAATGTCCAATCTAATATAGACCATTTCATACATCAAAATATCAACAAAATTACCATAGGGAACATAGGACATATTCTCTTCATCTTCTTGTGTCTTGGGACACTAATTTGTAGATAAATTTACACCTACAGGAATAGGGACCTTCACTACTTTACATTCTTGCATATTAAACCTTTGCAATATTGTCTCAACATATTTCCTCTAATTCAACCAAAGTTTCGTATTTGATTGATCTCTTCTAATTTCCATTCCCAAAATAAAACTTGCAGCACCAATACATGTCATATCAAACTTAGAAGACAACTGCATTTTTACCTCCTTGATGATTTCCTTGTTGTTTCCAATCAACAAACATAACCATATAAATAAATTCATCACCAACTAATTTGAAATACACACAGTGACCAACTTTGTTCCTTGTGAAACCGAGTTTCAAAATATAAGTATCAAACTTTTGATACCACATCCTTGGATATTTCTTTAACCCATACATGTAATTTTTCATCTTGCAAACCAACTCTTTCTTACCTTTCACTGGAAAACCTTCTGCTTGTTTCATGTAGATTTCTTCTTCAACATCCCCATGTAGGAATGTTGTATTTACATCCATTTGTTCTACTTCAATATCAAAAGCAGTAGCAATAGAAAAAATAAATCTAATAGAAGTCAATTTAGCAACAAGAGAAAAAATGTCAGCAAAATCAATTCCCCCTACTTGGGAATATCCCTTTGCTACTAGGAAATATTTATACTTCTCCACTTTACCTTCTACATTCAACTTCTTCTTAAAAACCCATTTTCTACCAATGGGATTTCTTCCAGCTATTGACTCAACTATATCACAAACCTCATTTTTATCCAAGGGTTCTATTTCATCAATTGTGGTCTTATTCTAGAGTTTACCATCCTATGAATCCACTGCCTCCCTAACAGTTATGGGATCACAATTAGTAATAGACAAAGAAAAATTAGAATCAGAATAAGGTGAAGAATACCTTTCTGGTTTTCTTCTTTCCCAAACCAATCTCCTCAAAACTACAGTATGAGGTTCGTATTCTTTTGATTCATATTATTCTATTGAGTCAAATTATTCACCCTCCAAATCAAGCTCTATTGTCTTTGGTTCAATTTATTTTGGTGGGAATTTATATTTGGGAACATCTTTAACCTCTCTAAATACAACATCCCAACTGTAGACAACCTTCTTAGTTTCTAGGTTCCAAATTTTATAGCCTCTTACACCATATTTATAACCAATAAAGATACACTTTTTAGCTTTATTATCTATGTTACTCCTATTTTCCTTTGAAACATGTACATAAGCATCACAACCAAACACTCTAACACGTTTAAGAGAGTGTCTCTTACCATTCCATGCCTCATGTGGAGTTTTATCCACCAACATTGATGAGGGTGATCTATTTTCCATGAAACATGTAGTACCCACTACCTCTGACCAAAATTCCTATCCTAACCCAGAACCACTGAGCATGCTTCTTTATTTTTCCATCAATGTCCTACTCATACTTTATACAACTCCATTCCATTGATGTGTGTATGGAGTAGTCTTCGATATTGCTATACCACACTTCTTACATAATTCCTCAAATTCATTCCCACATAATTCCTCAACACCTTTATTTTATTCTATGTCTGATTCTCAACAAGATCCTTAAAATATTGAAATTTACCAGAGACCTTAGATTTGATTCAGAGGAAATAAATACATGTATTCATTGAGAAATCATCAATGAACAAAACATAGTACATAGATTTACTTAATGATGGAACATACATGGGTACAAACACATCTTTGTGTTTTGACTTTAAAATGCCCTTTGATCTTGTAGCATTAGATGAAAATCTTACCCAATTCTATTTACCATATATGAAATGTTCACAAAAATCAAAATCCAATGTGCAATCATACATACCTTCAACCATACCTTGACCGTGCCATGCTCAAAGGTCCTTCTCTCCAATATGTCCTAGTCTTTGATGTCATAACATTGTATTTTCTTCAGAGACCATAGGGGTTTGTTATTCTTCACCCTTAGGAACAACATAACTATTACACCCATTACTAATTGTGCTTCCCAACATATTGTATAGATTTCCATTGTGAACTCCCCTCATCAACACTATAACTCCTCAGAACATTTTATATATTTCCTTTTAGAAAATAGTATCTACACCTACATCACTCATATTTCATACAAATATCAAGTTTCTATCCATCTCTAGAATGTTGTTATCGAACTAATCAGTAAATGCAAACATAAACAGATATCCCTACCTTCACCACGAAACTAGAATAAAACAAGACAATACACTAATCTTTCCTTAGATTTCAATTATCAAATGAGAAATGGATCTATAACATACCTTTTAAATATCGAAGATCCGACTAATCCAATGCAATATAGCTCCATTGCGAGGCTTATGGAGAAATATCTACAAAGGAACACAAGACAACGAAGACAAGAATAACATAGCCTACTTGATATGAAACTATGAATGTGATCAAGGAATCATACAATATGGACAAATAAGATTCATATAGGAAACAAAAGTGTATATGTATTAAATAATAGAAGGAGAGATTACAACCAAAGCCTTGATGTCGTAAGGTCCCTTCCACTTGTACCTCATTTTCCACACACTTATGCTCCAAGAATTCTTAGACTGTAGATATTGAAGTCACTCACAATCTATCTTGACAAGGAAAAACTAAAAACCACTCTAACGAAGCTAACAATCTCAAGCCAAATTTCCAATCTAACTTTCTCCATGAGAACTCCTCTCCTTTTATAAACTGAAGAGGATAAGGTGAGGAGGTTAGGATAATCCCACTAAATCAGAAAAGAGAATAAGATCCAAATCGATCGAAGGCCACCTCACCATAGAAGCTTCTCCTTCTAGAAGCATCGAGAAGATGCTTATTTTTCCCACCTACGAAAATCATCGCACCCCTATAACTGAGCAAAGTGCGACGACATTGCAGGAAAATTTTAGTACAACAAGCGATGATATGGGATCGTCACACCCCTAACATTAGGTAGGGTGCGACGATCCTCCTTAATAGGTTTTTTACAAAGGAAAAGACAACTTCTCTGAGGCAAAGTTCTTCTCCCTTCTTTCTTCAGGAATTCAGGCCATTGATCCTTCTAAAGACAAAGGATAGGTTTACATAATTAACGTTCATAGGGGTGATGAAAATAATGTGTAATAGAGAGCCCCCCAAAGTATGAATTCATAACAAAGTGATAGCCGAAATACTTTGTCAAGTGTGTGTTGGGAACAAGGAACACGTTGGTCGAAAACCTGCCAATAAACAAAAAAATACAATACAATAATATATCATCACTGAGGTAGGCATTCCCATACTCAGAATACAAATGAATCAAAGCATAAATGTTGACATGCAAAGATCCATGTCAAGTAAGATAGGTCATGGCCACCAAACATACACTCTGGATCCATGCCAATATGACTCAAATATCAACATAGCCTCCAAAAATACATTGCGGATCTATGTATTAAAGACTCAAATTTGAACATATCCACGAGACATACATTGTGGATATATGAAAAAGTACAATCTGAATATACTCCAATGCAACTTGAATCTGTCAGAAAAGATCCAGGGTCTTCATCTCCACCAGTCTATAGTACGAATCTATCCATGAAAATACATGTGTTGAAATCGAACATGGTAGAAGCCACTTGATTATCGGTCATTAATGTATACTGTTAACAAGCACGAGGGAAATCACTATTCATTTCAATGAATCCCAAGGTAGACTAGTACAATCCAATGAATGTGAATCAATGAGTTGAGGTCGAACACTCGACGGAATCTTTCGATCAGGGGTCAATAATGCAAACCCACTGTCGAAAGCAAGGAAACCTACCATTGAGGCATGCAATTTCCAAGGTACCAATTAGTTTCTAAGTCTAATTCCTGGATAATGAGTTGAAGTCGACATGAAAATACTCGTCACAGGAGGGTCTTAATGTATCCCCCATCAATGACATGAAATGGTAACAAGATTTGAAGTAGATTAGAGTAACATGTGATTTAGGACTGACTCAGGGATGGCCAATGCAATAGAAGGCTTAAGGACTACAGAAATGGCTGATGCAATAGAAGGATTTATGGGTTGAACTTCTCTTTGAACATATTGATGACATGACGACTGTCTTGGAAACACTAACTCAGTAACAGGGATCATAGACTGATTTGTAATCTCGTAAAGGAGTATGATCAAGAGTCAAGTGGGTTTTCCAACCTAGATACAAAGTGAGTGAAAGGATGTCATGTTCAAAAGTGACTCTTCCATAGAATACATGTTTATATACATTCCTTTCCCAATTTTCCCCCACCATTTCTAGCGAGTACCTCTTTATTTTTACACAAGCTTGAGGAGGATAACATATGCTTGAACTGTAATCTCATCCTTCAGATGAGTCCCTCAGAGTATGTTTAATGAACCCTAATAAGGAGTGGTTCGATCCCATATGGGTCTTTTGATGTTTGTTTAATGAGTCCAAGGAAAGAAAACTCAAGGGTTTTTCATTTTTAGAGAGTATGAAAAATAATTAAAAAAAACTCCAAAATGTCCTTTTCAATAAAGTAGTACAATGAGACCGAAAAAGAGATAAACTACCACTCAAAAGACGTTTTCTTCAAATAATTTAACGAGCGTGAAAAGAACAAGATCGCTCGGCAATAATTTCATGTTTAGGGAGTCTGAAAAGAGATTAAAGGGAACTCCATGGGGTTCCTTTTTTGTATAACCTTTACGAGTCCGAAAAAGTGATAAAATTTTACTCGTTTACATTCTCTGGTGTTTACAAGCATGAGAAAGAACAAATACTAAGCTCGATATTGTTTTCATTTTTACGCAAGCTTAATACAAAACAAAACTATGCTTGGGATAGATTTTATTTTTACACAAGATTAAAACTAAACAAAAGTATTCTTGGACCTGGTTTCATTTTTACACAAGCTTGAACCAAAGGAAAATATGATTGAGGTAGGTGGTTTCATTTTTACACAAGCTTGAACCATAGAAAACTATGCTTGAGGTAGGAGGTTTCATTTTTACTCAAGCTTGAACTAGAGAAAATTATGCTTGCGAATTCCCAACGCAGAATCCAAGGATGGTTGGTACTTAGCCCCCAACTTAAGAAGCTAGCGGCTTAAGTTCAATATGAAGTCCAAAGGCTGAAAGAATTCCCCCCCAAGCGATGCTTCTAGAAGGAGAAGCTTCTATGGTGAGGTGGCCTCTGATCGGTTTGGATCTTACTCACTTTTATAATTTAGTGGGATCATCCTAACCTCCTCACCTTATCCTCTTCAGCTTATAAAAGGAGATGAGCTCTCATGGATAAAGTTAGATTGGAAATTTGGCTTGAAATTGTTAGCTTGGTTAGAGTTGTTTTTAGTTTTTCCTTGTCAAGATAGATTGTGAGTGACTTTTAGATCTACAGTCTTAGAATTCTTGGAGCATAAGTGTGTGGGAAATGAGGGACAGTTGGAAGGGACCTTACGACATCAAGGCTTTGGTTGTAATATTTGTTTCTATTATTTAATACAGATACACTTTTATTTCCTATAATAATCTTATTTTTCCATATTGTATGATTCTTTTATCACATACATAGTTTCATATCAAGTAGGCTATGTTATTCTTGTATGGTCAACAATTTTTTTATCGAACAAATCGGTAAATGTGGACAAGAACAGATCTCCCTAGCTTCACTATGAAACTAGAACAAAACAAGACAATACACTACTCTTTCCTTATATTTCAATTATCAAACGAGAAATGTATCTAGAACATACCTTTTAAATATCAAAGATCCGACTTCTCCAGTGCAATCCAAGCTCTATTTATAGTCTTATGGAGAAATATTTGTAAAGGAAAACAATCCAATGAAGAAAAGAATAACATATCCTACTTGATATGAAACTATGTATGTGATCAACGAATCATACAATATGGACAAATAAGATTCATATAGGAAAGAAAAGTGTATATGTATTAAATAATAGAAAGAGAGATTACAACCAAAGCCTTGATGTCGTAAGGTTCCTTCCAACCGTCCCTCATTTCCCAAACACTTATGCTCCAAGAATTCTGAGACTGTAGATCTGAAAGTCACTCACAATCTATCTTGAAAAGGAAAAACTAAAAATCACTCTAACCAAGCTAAAAATATTAAACCAAATTTCCAATCTAACTTTCTCCATGAGAACTCCTCTCCTTTTATAAGTTGAAGAGGATAAGGTGAGGAGGTTAGGATGATCCCACTAAATCAGAAAAGTGAGTAATATCCAAACCGATTGGAGGCCACCTCGCCATAGAAGCTTCTCCTTCTAGAAGCATTGAGAATATGCTCATTTTTCCCACATACAAAAATCGCCACACCCCTATAACTGAGAAAAGTGTGACGACGTCGCATGACAAGTTTAGTACATCAAGCGACGATCTGGGATCATCACACCCCTAACATTAGGTAGGGTGAGACGATCCTCCTTAATAGGGTTTTTACAAAGGAAAAGACAACTTCTTCTCTCAGGCAAATTTCTTCTCACTTCTTTCTTCAAGAATTCATGCCATTGATCCTTCTAAAGACAAAGGATAGGTTTACATCATTAATGGTCATAGGGGTGACGAAAATAATGTGTAAAAAATGTGTAAAACCCCAGGGAGTGTTCTAATCCTTATATCCTTGAGTTGCAACTTGACCTTTCTGCATCCCATGATTTTGGTTGTTGATTCATCTCCTAAGAAAACATCACCTCCATTATACTTTTCATATTCATAGAACAATTCCCTGTAGGGAGTCATATGAAAAAAATCACTTGAATCGATCAACCATACATCATGATTTGCATGTGTAGTTGAAGAAGACAAGTACACATCCCCTCCTCCTTCTAAGGAGGCTTTCCCTTGTGTGGAAGGAACATCATCAAATCCCTTCCCTCTCTCAACACTTTTTGATCTTCAATCCTTATTTAAATGCCCATCTTTACCACATTTCCAACATTTCTTTAAGGACTTTCTTGGAGATTTAAATCTACCTATAGATGTAGATCTCCCACTCAAGGAATTATTTTTATTTCTATCCAGGGTATGCCCTGTTACTGATAAGGAATCTATGCTCTAGTTATCCATGGTTTTCCTCCTCGTTTCTTCTGATAAAAAGGATGAAACTTTTGGACAATTGGTTGTCTCTGATGTTGTTGGATAGATGGTTTTCACTGATTTCAACAATGGTGTTTATCATTGATGTCAACAAATGTGATGGGTGCATTTTAAGAGGTCTACAAGAAGCCCCAGAGGTGTGGTCATGAAGCCCAAAGTTGTTTTCGGAATAAGGACATAAAGGACAATGTAAATGTAGGTAACACACTCATAGATGGATAGTCCTCATCATTTTATTTCCAAGGGTAGGTGGAAATTCACGTAGTTCCTCACGGTTGAGAAGTTATGAGGTCATGAAGTTGGAAGCCCTGAAAAATGGTTAAGAATCCCCTAAACGNCAAATTTTATAGCCTCTTACACCATATTTATAACCAATAAAGATACACTTTTTAGCTTTATTATCTATGTTACTCCTATTTTCCTTTGAAACATGTACATAAGCATCACAACCAAACACTCTAACACGTTTAAGAGAGTGTCTCTTACCATTCCATGCCTCATGTGGAGTTTTATCCACCAACATTGATGAGGGTGATCTATTTTCCATGAAACATGTAGTACCCACTACCTCTGACCAAAATTCCTATCCTAACCCAGAACCACTGAGCATGCTTCTTTATTTTTCCATCAATGTCCTACTCATACTTTATACAACTCCATTCCATTGATGTGTGTATGGAGTAGTCTTCGATATTGCTATACCACACTTCTTACATAATTCCTCAAATTCATTCCCACATAATTCCTCAACACCTTTATTTTATTCTATGTCTGATTCTCAACAAGATCCTTAAAATATTGAAATTTACCAGAGACCTTAGATTTGATTCAGAGGAAATAAATACATGTATTCATTGAGAAATCATCAATGAACAAAACATAGTACATAGATTTACTTAATGATGGAACATACATGGGTACAAACACATCTTTGTGTTTTGACTTTAAAATGCCCTTTGATCTTGTAGCATTAGATGAAAATCTTACCCAATTCTATTTACCATATATGAAATGTTCACAAAAATCAAAATCCAATGTGCAATCATACATACCTTCAACCATACCTTGACCGTGCCATGCTCAAAGGTCCTTCTCTCCAATATGTCCTAGTCTTTGATGTCATAACATTGTATTTTCTTCAGAGACCATAGGGGTTTGTTATTCTTCACCCTTAGGAACAACATAACTATTACACCCATTACTAATTGTGCTTCCCAACATATTGTATAGATTTCCATTGTGAACTCCCCTCATCAACACTATAACTCCTCAGAACATTTTATATATTTCCTTTTAGAAAATAGTATCTACACCTACATCACTCATATTTCATACAAATATCAAGTTTCTATCCATCTCTAGAATGTTGTTATCGAACTAATCAGTAAATGCAAACATAAACAGATATCCCTACCTTCACCACGAAACTAGAATAAAACAAGACAATACACTAATCTTTCCTTAGATTTCAATTATCAAATGAGAAATGGATCTATAACATACCTTTTAAATATCGAAGATCCGACTAATCCAATGCAATATAGCTCCATTGCAAGGCTTATGGAGAAATATATACAAAGGAACACAAGACAACGAATACAAGAATAACGTAGCCTACTTGATATGAAACTATGTATGTGATCAAGGAATCATACAATATGGACAAATAAGATTCATATAGGAAAGAAAAGTGTATATGTATTAAATAATAGAAGGAGAGATTACAACCAAAGCCTTGATGTAGTAAGGTCCCTTCCACCTGTACCTCATTTTCCACACACTTATGCACCAAGAATTCTTAGACTGTAGATATTGAAGTCACTCACAATCTATCTTGACAAGGAAAAACTAAAAACCACTCTAACCAAGCTAACAATCTCAAGCCAAATTTCCAATCTAACTTTCTCCATGAGAACTCCTCTCCTTTTATAAATTGAAGAGGATAAGGTGAGGAGGTTAGGATAATCCCACTAAATCAGAAAAGAGAATAAGATCCAAACCGATTGAAGGCCACCTCACCATAGAAGCTTCTCCTTCTAGAAGCATCGAGAAGATGCTTATTTTTCCCACCTACGAAAATCATCGCACCCCTATAACTGAGCAAAATGCGACGACATTGCAGGACAAGTTTAGTACAACAAGTGATGATATGGGATCGTCACACCCCTAACATTAGGTAGGGTGCGACGATCCTCCTTAATAGGTTTTTTACAAAGGAAAAGACAACTTCTCTTAGGCAAAGTTCTTCTCCCTTCTTTCTTCAGGAATTCAGGACATTGATCCTTCTAAAGACAAAGGATAGGTTTACATAATTAATGTTCATAGGGGTGACGAAAATAATGTGTAATAGAGAGCCCCCCAAAGTATGAATTCATAACAAAGTGATAGCCGAAATACTTTGTTAAGTGTGTGTTGGGAACAAGGAACACGTTGGTCGAAAACCTGCCAATAAATAAGAAAATACAATACAATAATATATCATCACTTAGGTAGGCATTCCCATACTCAGAATACAAATGAATCAAAGCATAAATGCTGACATGCAAAGATCCATGTCAAGTAAGATAGGTCATGGCCACCAAACATACACTCTGGATCCATGCCAATATGACTCAAATATCAACATAGCCACCAAAAATACATTGTGGATATATGTATTAAAGACTCAAATTTGAACATAGCCATGAGACATACACTGTGGATCTATGCAAAAGTACAATCTGAATATACTCCAATGCAACCTGAATCTGTCAGAAAAGATCCAGGGTCTTCATCTCCACCATTCTATAGTACGAATCTATCCATGCAAATACATGTGTTGAAATCGAACATGGTAGAAGCCACTTGATTACCGGTCATTAATGTATACTGTTAACAAGCACGAGGGAAATCACCATTCATTTCAATGAATCCCAAGGTAGACTAGTACAATCCAATGAATGTGAATCAATGAGTTGAGGTCGAACACTCGACAAAATCTTCCGATCAGGGGTCAATAATGAAAACCCACTGTCGAAAGAAAGGAAACCTACCATTGAGGCATGCAATTTCCAAGGTACCAATTAGTTTCTAAGTCTAATTCATGGATAATGAGTTGAAGTCGACATGAAAATACTCATCACATGAGGGCCTTAATGTATCCCCCATCAATGACATGAAATGGTAACAAGATTTGAAGTAGATCAGAGTAACATATGATTTAGGACTGACTCAGGGATGACCAATGCAATAGAAGGCTTAAGGACTACAGAAATGGCTGACGCAATAGAAGGATTTATGGGTTGAACTTCTCTTTGAACATATTGATGACACGACGACTATCTTGGAAACACTAACTCAGTAACAGGGATCACAGACTGATTTGTAATCTCGTAAAGGAGTATGATCAAGAGACAAGTGGGTTTTCCAACCTAGATACAAAGTGAGTGAAAGGATGTCATGTTCAAAAGCGACTCTTCCATAGAATACATGTTTATATACATTTCTTTCCCAATTTTCCCCCACCATTTCTAGCGAGTACCTCTTTATTTTTACACAAGCTTGAGGAGGATAACATATGCTTGAACTGTAAGCTCATCCTTCGGATGAGTCCCTCAGAGTATGTTTAATGAACCCTAATAAGGAGTGGTTCGATCCCATATGGGTCTTTTGATGTTTGTTTAATGAGTCCAAGGAAAGAAAACTCAGGGGTTTTTCATTTTTAGAGAGTATGAAAAATAATTAAAAAAAACTCCAAAATGTCCTTTTCAATAAAGTAGTACAATGAGACCGAAAAAGAGATAAACTACCACTCAAAAGACGTTTTCTTCAAATAATTTAACGAGCGTGAAAAGAACAAGATCGCTCGGCAATATTTTCATGTTTAGGGAGTTTGAAAAGAGCTTAAAGGGAACTCCATGGGGTTCCTTTTTCGTATAACCTTTACGAGTCCGAAAAAGTGATAAAAGTTTACTCGGTTACATTCTCTGGTGTTTACGAGCATGAGAAAGAACAAATACTAAGCTCGATATTGTTTCCATTTTTATGCAAGCTTAATACAAAACAAAACTATGCTTGGGATAGATTTTATCTTTACCCAAGATTAAAACTAAACAAAAGTATTCTTGGACCTGGTTTCATTTTTACACAAGCTCGAACCAGAGGAAAATATGATTGAGGTAGGTGGTTTCATTTTTACACAAGCTTGAACCATAGAAAACTATGCTTGAGGTAGGAGGTTTCATTTTTACACAAGCTTGAACTAGAGAAAATTATGCTTGTGAATTCCCAATGTAGAATCCATGGATGGTTGGTACTTAGCCCCCAACTTAAGAAGCTAGCGGCTTAAGTTCAACATGAAGTCCAAAGGCTGAAAGAATTCCCCCCCAAGCGATGCTTCTAGAAGGAGAAGCTTCTATGGTGAGGTGGCCTCCGATCGGTTTGGATCTTACTCACTTTTATGATTTAGTGGGATCATCCTAACCTCCTCACCTTATCCTCTTCAGCTTATAAAAGGAGAGGAGCTCTCATGGAGAAAGTTAGATTGGAAATTTGGCTTGAAATTGTTAGCTTGGTTAGAGTTGTTTTTAGTTTTTCCTTGTCAAGATAGATTGTGAGTGACTTTCAGATCTACAGTCTCAGAATTCTTGGAGCATAAGTGTGTGGGAAACGAGGGACAGTTGGAAGGGACCTTACGACATCAAGGCTTTGGTTGTAATATATGTTTCTATTATTTAATATAGATACACTTTTATTTCCTATAATAATCTTATTTTTCCATATTGTATGATTCCTTTATCACATACATAGTTTCATATCAAGTAGGCTATGTTATTCTTGTATGGTCGACAATTTTTTTATTGAACAAATCGGTAAATGTGGACATGAACAAATCTCCCTAGATTCACTATGAAACTAGAACAAAACAAGACAATACACTACTCTTTCCTTATATTTCAATTATCAAATGAGAAATGTATCTAGAACATACCTTTTAAATATCAAAGATCTGACTTCTCCAATGCAATCCAAACTTTGTTTCTAGTCTTATGGAGAAATATCTGTAAAGGAAAACAAGCCAATGGAGAAAAAAATAACATATCCTACTTGATATGAAACTATGTATGTGATCAACGAATCATACAATATGGACAAATAAGATTCATATAGGAAAGAAAAGTGTATCTGTATTAAATAATAGAAAGAGAGATTACAACCAAAGCCTTGATGTCGTAAGGTTCCTTCCAACCGTCCCTCATTTCCCAAACACTTATGCTCCAAGAATTTTGAGACTGTAGATCTAAAAGTCACTCACAATCTATCTTGAAAAGGAAAAACTAAAAATCACTCTAACCAAGCTAAAAATCTTAAACCAAATTTCCAATCTAACTTTCTCCATGAGAACTCCTCTCCTTTTATAAGTTGAAGAGGATAAGGTGAGGAGGTTAGGATGATCCCACTAAATCAGAAAAGTGAGTAAGATCCAAACCGATTGGAGGCCACCTCACCATAGAAGCTTCTCCTTCTAGAAGCATCGAGAATATGCTCATTTTTCCCAAATACAAAAATCGTCGCACCCCTATAACTGAGAAAAGTGCGACGACGTCGCATAACAAGTTTAGTACATCAAGCGATGATCTAGGATCATCACACCCCTAACATTAGGTAGGGTGAGACGATCCTCCTTAATAGGGTTTTTACAAAGGAAAAGACAACTTCTTCTCTCAGGCAAATTTCTTCTCACTTCTTTCTTCAAGAATTCATGCCATTGATCCTTCTAAAGACAAAGGATAGGTTTACATCATTAATGGTCATAGGGGTGACGAAAATAATGTGTAAAAAATGTGTAAAACCCCAGGGAGTGTTCTAATCCTTATATCCTTGAGTTGCAACTTGACCTTTCTGCATCCCATGATTTTGGTTGTTGATTCATCTCCTAAGAAAACATCACCTCCATTATACTTTTCATATTCATAGAACAATTCCCTGTAGGGAGTCATATGAAAAAAATCACTTGAATCGATCAACCATACATCATGATTTGCATGTGTAGTTGAAGAAGACAAGTACACATCCCCTCCTCCTTCTAAGGAGGCTTTCCCTTGTGTGGAAGGAACATCATCAAATCCCTTCCCTCTCTCAACACTTTTTGATCTTCAATCCTTATTTAAATGCCCATCTTTACCACATTTCCAACATTTCTTTAAGGACTTTCTTGGAGATTTAAATCTACCTATAGATGTAGATCTCCCACTCAAGGAATTATTTTTATTTCTATCCAGGGTATGCCCTGTTACTGATAAGGAATCTATGCTCTAGTTATCCATGGTTTTCCTCCTCGTTTCTTCTGATAAAAAGGATGAAACTTTTGGACAATTGGTTGTCTCTGATGTTGTTGGATAGATGGTTTTCACTGATTTCAACAATGGTGTTTATCATTGATGTCAACAAATGTGATGGGTGCATTTTAAGAGGTCTACAAGAAGCCCCAGAGGTGTGGTCATGAAGCCCAAAGTTGTTTTCGGAATAAGGACATAAAGGACAATGTAAATGTAGGTAACACACTCATAGATGGATAGTCCTCATCATTTTATTTCCAAGGGTAGGTGGAAATTCACGTAGTTCCTCACGGTTGAGAAGTTATGAGGTCATGAAGTTGGAAGCCCTGAAAAATGGTTAAGAATCCCCTAAACGATTATAACAAGATGCTACAAGTCATTAATTAAAGGGTAAAGTGGTTATAACAAGAAAGTATACGTCGTCCCTTAAGTTAAGGAAAAAAGTCACTTTGAAAAGTTATAAATACACCAAAAGAAGTATCTCATTTGGATATTCACACACAAGTTTATTGAATATATTCTATGAGAGAAAGTGATCTATTGGCGAATATGACATAGTGAATCTGAGGTAATGAAAGAGTAAGAGTGTGAAAGTTTCGGGATTGCAGAGGAGATCGAGAGTTTCTAAGAAACCCCAGTTTGGCTGACCCACACAGGTCTAACTATTGGCATCATGTGAGGCACCCGTACAGGTTGTACGACCCTTGTCCCATGAGGACCCACTAGTTGACTAATCTTAGTCTTGTGAGGCCCCTCTAGTTGACTACTCTTAGTCCCGCGAGGTTAAGAAAAATTTGGGGAAAATTCTAGTACCAGGTTGCTAAAGATGAGGAAGAGATACAGGTCTGAAATCTTGTGTATCAGGTCAGCTATAGGTTTAAAGGTATGTATATATACAAGTTTTGAGGGCTACATGTTGGTGATGTTATGGTGCATACTTGAGGCATGTCTTTGGTATCTTGTTGATACATTGGCACATGCTTGAGGCACATCTTAAGTTCATGGTATGAGACATATTTTGGTACATGTATGAGGTACCTTTCTTGGTGATATTGATGCATGTTTGAGGCACGTATTGATGAGGTTATGACACATGTTTTAGGTACATGCATTGGATGTTGTGGTACATGCTTGAGGCATGTCTTGGTGATGTTGGAACATGTTGATGATATCATGGTACATTGATTAGAAGCATATCTTGGCTATCTTGGTATCTGGTTTGGTATATGTCATGGTGACATTATCACATTCTTGAGGCACTTCATTGCTGATATCTTGTTGTACGTGGTGTATGGCATGATTGAGACATATCATGAGTGATATGGTATATGGATGAGGAACATCTCATAGTACATGGTACATGGTTTTGGTATATTATTGAGGTATATGGTTGGTTTCTCATCATTTATTTTATGGTACCTACACTTTCTATAACATCCCTGGCCACCCAACTCGGACCATGCTACTCTAGAAAACACTTTCATTCTCTGCTCAACATACTGTAACATACCCAACATCCAACAGAGCTATGCCACATAAAATTTTCGAACTACATGCAATTAAAACATATACACACATAACTCTTGCATAACTTTATATATAAAATGTAAACATACAAATACATTCTGTAAATGCACAGATTCATATTGAAATAAAAATAAACATATACATGCAGCACATATAGGCAATACCATAAATATAAATACAGTTATAAACCACACATAGGATAAAACCATATAAATAAACATGTAAATAATAATACATGTAAATTTATCACACAATTGACACTTATCTTAGTAAGAATATCACCAACCGCATGTAGACCTTCCATGAACCTCCCAGCCTTAGACCACATTGCTCATCACTCTCAGCAGTGGGTCACCCCGAGCTGGGACTAAAATCCACCTGGATAAAGGGATTCCTAACCAGGCTAATGGATCATAGAAAACAGGAAAGAATCCATCACAGGTGCCAACTCAAACTAACAGCCTACAACCCCTCATTACCCACATGCTTGTCCCACCCCAGAAAGTGTTCCCATTCTCTTCTCAACAATCCTTCGGCTGCCCCACTTCCTTTCTGGGCTTCAACAACAGGTCGGACAAGAAGTCTCATATCCCTATAGTTGTAGTTTATCTCCTTCGGAAATCAATTCCCAAAAATTCTCTCACCTTGAGAGACTTATCATGGGCCTGACAATCCGCCTCTTCAATATACCATGGGCCTGACAACTCGCTTATTCAATCTGGCTCCCAAGCTAACCGGGTACACAAACAGGTATGGGTACAGATATGGTATTGGTTAAGGTATAGAGGAGAACTCAATGACTGTGTGAATGATCATGGAATGGTTTAATGGATGACTGAATGATGGAAAACCCCCAAAATGAACTAATTCCAAACTATAAGTATGCATGTTCCCAACTTGACACTTGTCATGTTGGGAGCTACTTTGGCCCACTTGTCCCCCTCCTTAGAACTTAGGATAAAATAATTTTCCATACTTTATGATTTAAGAAATATTAATATAATATTCCTTTTTGGCTTAAGCTCCCTAGCTTAGTGATCCGAAATCGGATCCAGAAGCCTGGTAGGGCTTGAAAAATGCTCAAAAATGAAAGTGCTCAGAATGCGACGAAACCTATTCCATTGCGTCCGGCTCGTCTTCCTGATTTCGGTGGTATATTTACTTTGTCAAACGGAGTCCGTATGGAGACGATATCGCGTTTTGTCCGAAAAGTCAAACAGGCAAAAAAAAGGGGATAACTGTATAGTCCGTACAGTCCACATGGCAGGTCCGTACAGATGACGTGGTAGGTCCGTACAGCTGATGTGGAAGTTTCAAAATGAGAGACGTGGCAGCCTCGAATGACGACATGTGGCATCACCAGAAGGCGACATGTGTCGAGCAGATTCGGGTGTACGGAGGTACAGTTGGACCAATTCGAAGGTGACACGTGTCACCACTGAAAGGGTGACACGTGGCACGGTGACATCAACAGCTGACGTGGCAGGCTGACGCGGCAGGTGACTGGGTAGTACGACAGCTGGCAAGTGGCAGTACGGTGATTTGATGTGGCAGGCACGTGGGCCAATCAGCAGATGATGCGTGTCAATATTTGGTTGATTGGTAAGGTGCCACGTGGCCCAGTCACGGGCTGCCACGTGGCACCGTATTATTGGTTTGTGGTTTTTATGTAAAATTGTGGCTTGGACCATATTCGAACCGTGTACCTACCCTCCTCATAGCGTTTTGGCAAAGTCCGTCGGGCCAATAGGCCATATGGAATTTCTTATTATACAAACGAACGGTTTTGTATTTGAATTAGAACAAGGTTTAAAGCCGCAGGGTAAAGGGCTGGGGCTTAGCCCCAGCCCTCGACATACACCATGTGATTGTGCAATGGAACCGGCAATGCAGGAGTTTTTAAACATTACATGGAGTTTTGGATAGGGGTAAGCCCCCGGATTCCGGTCGGGCTCCATATGACTCGGAACTAACCACGAAACGTGTGGGGAGTTGAGCCGAGATTCGACCAGGAGCGGGGCGTATGGAGCCAACGAAAAGGGGCCAGTGAAGTGGTGTGCTTGGCCACATGGCCGCGTGCACATATGACCAGGAGCGCGCTATCGGGGGGCTTGTGCTCAATTTGAAATTATAAAGTGGGTTTGTTATATAGTTTGGGTTTTATTCATTAATTCAGCCTATTATTAGCAGATTCTTCCATTTTTGGGGGATATTGGCCATTTTTGGAGGCCAAATTCTTGGAGGAAGTTGGGGATGTGCAACCAACTCCAAGGATATATAAACCAGGCCTGTTTGAGGCCAAGAACAGCCATTCAGAGCAGAGTTATGCTGAAGAAAATCCAAGCCAAAGTCAGTTTGATGCAGGGAAGCCTTTGAGGTGGAGACGTTGTCGGATCGTTTCTGGGAGCTTGGAACATCCGTTTTGCGTGTCGTTTTCTTTGCAGGGTTCTAGAGATCTAGGAGAACAAGACCAGATCATTCTTGTAGCCATTTGGCATTGAAGAAATGTACTTTTGAGCATTTGATCAGAAATAAAGAAGCCTCCCCCACTAAGAAAAGGCCCGGAGACGTAGGCAAAAGTTGTGCCGAACTCCGTTATCAACCTGCATGTTTATGGTTTGTTGTTTATATTTTCATTTCAGATCTGCATATTTGTATTTGGCTGTGATAATTCCTTTTCTTTCCTCATTCTTTCGCTAAGTTCTCAAACGGTTAATTAACACATGAAAAATTAAAACTCAACCATAGTCATTTAAAAGATCCTACGGATCAAGTGGTATCAGAGCTAGTTGACGTTTGAATTTGAGTTGCATGTTAACCAGGGAAAAGCTACAGCGTGGTGAAGGTGATCTTGTTGCAGAGAATCCATTAATTGGATTGAGAAAAAAATCTTCTTTCAAAGAGAAGATGGCATCGGAAGAAGGGATTTCTCAATATGAGAAAGAGTTCCGGAAAACATTCCATGCTATGTCAGAGATGGTGACAGTTTTGTATGACGATTATTTGGAACGGAAGCGACCAGTTTTGGGTAATTCTTCGAAAGGAAAAAGTGAATAGGAAGAGGAACATCCTCACATTCCTCCTTCACCTCCATCAACACCTCCTTCTTCTCCTTCTTCTTCAAGTTCAAGTTCTAAATCTAATGAGAAGAAAAATGTACATAAGCATAAACATGAAATGC
>JZKD02S2356322.1:962689-977212 GCA_000966675.3 Picea glauca | reverse complement strand
GAGAAACTTCCATGGTGAGGTGGCATCCGAATGGTTTGGATCTTACTCACTTTCATGATTTAGTGGGATCATCCTAACCTCCTCACCTTATCCTCTTCAAATTATAAAAGGAGAGAAGCTCTCATGGAGAAGGGGTTCTTAAGCTTAGCTTTGGTTGGATTGGAATTATTAGCTTGGTTGGAGTGGTTTTGAGATTTGCCTTTGTCAAGATAGATTGTGAATATTATCAAATCTATGCTCTCAGAATTCTTGGAGTGAAAGTCTGTGGGGAATGAAATACAGTTGGAAGGGACCTTACGACATCAAGGCCATGGTTGTAATCTCTCTTTAACATTCAATATGATACAGTAATATGATTCTTTCCTATAAAGCTTGTTGTGTTTTATTGTATGATTCCTTGATCACATACATAGGTTTATATTGAGTTTATGCTATTGCTATCACTTTTTTTGGTTGCGTTCTTTTGCAGGATCATCATTGTATGAGCGTTGGAATGGATCTAGGATGGCGATGGAGAGAGGAAGCGACATTTAAATGGTATGTCACTCATCCCTTTTTGGTTAGTAAATTCAATATTTAAAACTTAAGGAAAGCGTCATGTTTTGTCTTGTTTTGTTCTAGATCCAGGTGGATCTAGAGAGATCTGTTAGTGTCCGCACCTACCGATTAGTCTGATAACATCTACCTCGCATACTAGAGGGATTACAGGTGGACCCACAACTATTAGGTCATGTCTTGAAGCTCAAGTATTCTGACCATGACGTAGAAGATGAAAACAAATATCTAGAGCTTGCACCACAGGTCTTTATGCAGAAAATAGTCGTGAACCAACTCAAAGAAACCATCACTCAACCACACCAGTGGGCAGTTGGACTAGACAGAACAGGAATTATAGGATTGTTGAAGATACCACACTTTGGCAGAGGCCAATACGTGATGGCATGCCTCAAGCAAATGTTAGAAGATACGCATGAAGGGGATATATGGCTGGACAAAACCATCCCCATAACTGTCGAACGTATCACGTAGATAACAGACTTAACCACCAAGGGTATGGATCCCGCACTAATTTTGGACGATAAGTCCAAGGAAAAAACATTGGCAGAAGAGATGAAGAAGAAATATGGAACCGACAGGGGAACAAGAGGCGTTATAATCAAACGGATCAACAATGTTGTGACGCAATTGGGCGCAAAGATCTTAGCCTGCAAACTGCTAAGAAAATTCTACAAAGATGAAGGCACCTCCATGAGCTGGGTGCCATACCTATCAAACTTGTTCTAAGAAGACTGTAAAGATGCGCAGGACGTAGGTATGAAATTTCATTACTCATGGCTGATCACTCTCATAGCTTTTATGGGATGGCGAGAACCAGAATACGTCATCTTTGGTACCACACCACAACCAGGATGAGTAAGATATCGTGTCCTAAGATTCGCGCCACTAGCCAAGCATAAGAAGGGGAATGGAATCTTATTCGAATCTTACCTACGAGAGATACACAAAGCCATCAACCGAGCATGGAGAATAACAATAGAGATTGTTGCACGATATGGGGGCATCGACAATTTCTAGGCTAGGAAACAAGCCATGTGGATACAACCAAGGAAGGATCCAGATAAATAGTGGCTACAGATGTGCTACTGCGTCACTGAGGGAGATATCGACATGGTCATCAGTGAATGTCCTGGTGAATGGAAGATTCCAACCATACCCAGAGGAGTACCGGGACAAACAACAGAAGGAGGGACTGCACAGGCAGAAACACAACCTCCACAATTCCCAGTACCCAAGAAATGAAGAACGGGCCAAACCAAGTCGACTCAAGAAGACGAAGATTCAGAGAAGCTAGGGACCCAGAAGGGGAGGACAAAAACCACCCATCTGACCAAGGGACAGAGGAAACTAGCTAAGGGAGCATAGGAAACCGCATCGTACCCCATCACACAGGAACCAGGGGGAGCTAAGATACCATTGGTACAAGAAGTAGGTGCGTGCAAGAAAATGAAGGCACAAAAACCACCACTGAACTACACAACAACGAAGGATAATGGAGAGATGATTGCCTGGATGGTCCAAGACTACCTCGCAGAAGATTTCGATCATGGCACGCACCACAGGGATAAACTGCAGAAGGAACTGACAGAAATGGGACAGCTCCTTAAGAAATTTGGGGAAGCCCATATCACGAGTAGCAGTAGAGGCATATAGCACATAGACCATAGAAAGGGTGGAGGTAGAAGAATGCGACTGAGTTCTTTCGATACCACATGCACATTCCACGGTCTATATAAAGCCTAGCATGCTGAGAATGGATGAAATTGTGGGACAGACACCACTGAAGGATTTGGATCATATCCAATTGGTCCTGACATGGATTCCATCAAAATAATTATACAAACTACAGGTTAGCATCGACCATGAGATGCGATCACAAACACATAAAAATTTAGTCGAGCTACAACAAGCAACAAAGAAGTGGGAAGCGCTGGAAATAGTTTGTTCACAGACCAAATCTGAAACTAAGGAGGAGAAAGAATGCATAAATGAGTTGGAATGCAGTGTGGAAGAAATTTTTGGGAAACTTCCAACTACTGCGCAAGGAAATGAACTCCCTTCCACAGAAAAGATCGACCAGATTGCACAGGCAATTGATCAGTATCAGAAGGAGATAGAGACTCTCCATGGACATAGTAGACCAAAAACTCCACGAGAAGTGAAGGAGAAATGAAAGTAGGAAGTAGCAATGCAACTGAAGGAGATAGAAAAATAAGTTAGCATGGCCACCGACTTGTTGAATAAAGAAGCGCAACCTTTGGACAAGGATGGAAGAGGATCCACAGGTCCAACATTGGGATAAGGAGGAGGAGAAGATCAATGCAATGATACAAGAACTCAAGCAGTGACAGAATACCATACCAATTCCAGAACAGGTCAAGGGAACACAAGAGTTAAAGAAGATACAGGAAGCACTTATCACTGCGCAAACACAAAAACAAGAGCGTCAAGCTCAAATAGAACCGTTGTAGGAACAGATAGAAGAAGTACTTGCACAGGCACAAGAAGTCAGAAACCAAATAGCACGGACTCAGATAGAATGTGCATGACTGATGAGCACGAAAATGGTAGCTCAGACAATTGACACCATCAAGGAGAAAACCGCGCAGGCACTAACAAAAGCAACAGAGTTGTAGGAACAGTTCTAGACAATCACCAAGGAGATCGAGGAAGCATAGAGAAATTAGGTGACTTAGGATGAGTCACATGTTAGTGTTGGGGGCCTATTGGAACAGGCTGAAGGGGAAAGAAGAACGATCATGGGAAAGAAAGTGTGCAGAAAACTAAAGTAACAACTGGAAAAAGAATAGCACACGCGCATGCAAGAAAGCGTGCACAAAGGAAAATGATAGCTGGAGGAGGAACAACACGTGTATGGGAGAAATACCTAACGAAATAAGGGTTAGGGTTTTGGTAATATTCTGTAAAAGGTTGAAGAGACTGAAATGTATAAATATAAATACGAAAGTATCATATAGAGAGTTGCTAGTAGTTGTTAGTAGTTCTTTTAATGTTTTAGTTGTATGAACCTATTTTGTAAGTTGTTGAGAAAAGAGGATATGAGGGAAGGTACATATGAGGATTAGACCGTAGGCTATGGAGCCTGGTGTGATCTAGTTCGCCTCGCATAGATCTTACCTAGTTTTGTGAAGAATTGTAAGCGTGTGGCGCCAGGAATGCAGAACTTCCATAATAAAAGAGACAAGAGCTAAATCTTTGTGGATGTAGCCCAAGAGGGGGTGAACCATGGTAATAATCATTTAATATGTTGAATGTATGCATTTCTCCTCTTTCTTTCAGCAATTATGGGTTAATCTTGATGAATGAGTTAATACATTGTTATGAATCTGGTTATACTTTTCTTAAATTACACTGTGGGATATACATATGCGACTCCAAGGAATAAGTAGTTTCCCTTAAAGCTCACAATATATGGCGTTAATCAATTAATCCCTGTCCCCTACTCTGTCTTAGGCTGTGAACACCTGAGTCTCACAGCCACCCATTTAAAGCTATCTCGGGTGATATTGCGCAGTGTCGTCTGGGTGCTATGTTGCCTTCTGGTTTACCAAGAGGGACGATTGTTTTAGAGGCTTTGTTGGAACCCCAAATGACATGAACCCTGCGTCAATAATTCAGATAACCCGAGAAGGGAAGTGATAAAAAAAAATCTTGCTTAACCTTTTCCATGAGAAACGCATCATTGTATAGGAGAGGGTGGAGTGGTTACAAGGATGAGGATGATCCCACCAAATCAGAGAAGCCAGTAAGACCAAAACCATATGAATGCCACCTCACATTATAGAACATTATCCTTCTAGAAACTTCATGAAACCTCTTCCTTTCCTTAGCTTCAAATGCCTCTGCACCTTGCCTATATAGCATCATGAGGAAATACTGCAAGCCATACATAGAGCAGCCTGCAGAAATCAAGGATTTCTGCACTGTGTACCACTGTCAACCTGCGACATCATTCTAAAAATATATCTTGTAGGGGAAGAACTTAGTCATTTTTCTCATGTAAAAGATTGTTTTGAGATCCTGAACACATTCCTGTAGAGTCATCATCAGAGTGAGAAAAATAATGTGTAACAAAATTCCCCCCAAAGTATGAGGCTGGAACTTGTGACAGCTGAAATACTTTGTAAAATGTGTGTGTGTGTGTGTCGAGAACAAGGAGCGCACCAATCGGGAACCTTCAAAAAATCAAGCATCTATATAAAATTATGCCATTTCTGAGGTAGGCATTCCCATGCTCATACTACAAGTGATTTAAGTCATGGCCACCAATTATACACTGTGCATCCATGTCATCAAGATTCTACATAGCCACCAGATATACACTGTGGATCTATGTATTAGAAAGCTTAAATTCAGACACAACCATGAGACATACAAAGTGGATCTATGTGTCAAATAAAAATCATAAATAATCCATCACAACCTAGACCAAAATGATGAGATTTAGGTTCTTCAACCCCATCGTCCTTAAGTACAAATCTAACCATGTGATTACAGGTGCTAAAGTCAAACATGGTAGAAACCACTTGATTAATGGTCATTGATGAAAATCGTTAAAAAGTGCGAGGGAAATCACCATTGACATCAATGACTCCCAAGTTACCTTAGTACAATCAAATGAATGTGAATAAATGATCTGAAGTCGAACATTCAATGAAATCTCTCGATCAAGGACCAATGATGTGAATCCACTGTCGAAAGAGAAGAAAATAGACATTGAGGCATGTAGGCTCTAACGTACTAAATGATTTCTAAGTCTTGTTCCCGGATGATGGGTTGAAGTCAACAGGAAAAGACTTGTCACAGGAGGGCGTTGATGTATCCCCCATCAGTGACAAGAAATAAGTAACATATTTAGGGTAGATCAAAGTATGAAAATGATTTGAAACTGACACAGGGAGGGATGACATGGTAAGAATTAACAATTGCAGATGGTCGACTCGATAGAGGGATTTTTTGGACTTCTCTTGAACATATGAATGAAATGACAATGGTCTTGGCAGAATTGACTCAAAAAAAACCCAAGATATGGACTTACAGAGGGCCATATGAGAGATAAATTGATTTCCCAACCCAGATTCAAATGATGAAGGGAGGTGTCATGTTCAAGAGCGACTAGTATTGCCACTAGCATGGGTACAGAGACACATTTCTTTCCCAAATTTCCCCCACCATTTCTGGCGAGTACCTCTTTATTTTTATGCAAGCTTGAGGAGGATAACATATGCTTGTTGATGTAAGCTCATCCTTCAGACGAGTCCCTCGGAGTATGTTTAACGAACCCTAAGAAGGAGTGGTTCGTTCCCATGTGGGTCTTTCGATGTTTGTTTAACGAGTCCAAAGATAGAAAACTCGGGGTTTTTTCATATTTATAGAGTCTGAAAACACACTAAATAGAACTCTCTCAGTTCCTTTTTCGTAAAGTAATCCGACGAGACCGAAAAGGTGATAAACTATCACCCATCGAATGTTTTCTTCAAATACTTTTACGAGTGTGAAAAGAACAAGTTCGCTCGGCAATCTTTTCATTTTTATGGAGTGTGAAAAGATCTTAAAGGATACTCCATAGGTTTTTCTTTTCATGTTTCCATAACGAGTACGAAAAAATGACAAAAGTATACTCGATTGCATTCTCATCGATTTTCGAGCACGAGAACGAACAAAGACTAGGCTCGAGGTTTTTCTGAAAAAACCCTAAAAAGTATTGATATATGTAACAAACAAAAAAGAGAATCAAGAAAAATCATCCATATGACATTGTTCAGGGCCTTAGTCTTCACATCTGTGAGAAACAATAGACTCACACGACCATTAGACCATTAGGTTATGATAAAATGCATTAAAATAATATAAAATATTATAAGAAAAATAAAAACTTATAAATAAAAAGGGGGTAAGACCTCTTATTGCTATTTCATTTGAATTTCATTCAAAACTTGTCTAGAAACTCTATTTTTACCTCATATTTCAGTTTTTGATTGTGAGGAGAACAGGCGATCATTCAACAAATGGTCTTTGTCAACATGGTAAGCTCGTCATCCTCTTCTTTTTCAATGGATTGAAATTCATTTGTTTTGGTTTAAAGGTAGTTTTTGGATGGGATTTTTGGGTCGGTAGGATCACATTGGGGCTGCCGCAGGTGACTAGTATCGGGACTTGCGGAAACCCCGAACTGTACTAAAAACTTGTTTGCGGTGGCCAAAAACCCAAAAATTTATGCATGCGTTTTCCCAAAAAATAATTTCAAAATCAACGATTGAAGATGCTAACTTCCTTTCATCGTCTCCATGCAGGTATTTGATTGCCAAAATGTTGGAATGGAGAGAACGGGAACACAAGGATTATGACTTCATGGCCTTAAATGATCCAAGCACCATCAATGCCCTTCAACATCGCGGATTGTTAAAAAAATTTAAAATCCAGGGCATGAGATCCCAACTGAGGTTACTAGAATACCTGGTCCACATGTGGGACGTAGACCAACAAGTGTTTCATGTAGGTGTCCATGTTATTTCTCTGGACATTGAAGACATTTACTTCTTGACGGGATTATCTCGTCATGGAGCACATATGACCCTAACAGGGGGTCAAGGTGGTGGACTACTGATGAGGGAATACATCCATCGGTACTGTGAACCCGAGGTCGAGAGACACAAAGGTTAGGTAGCCATCAGAGGTGTTCGGGATTTAACTCTCTGGACCATCCTTTTTACTATTGTGTGCATGGAGGCAAGTGCATCTCTGCACATGGCCCTCCAAAGTTATTTTTAGTATATCGTGGAATGCTCGGAACCTCGTGTGTTCAACTGGTGTGATGGTATTCTTCGCAGTATGAAGACACAGTTGACCAAAAGCAAGAATGGGGACCTGAGGAAATTTGGGTATGGATCCATTTTGGTGTCTTTATTTCTATAAAGAGTCCCTCATTTACGCCTATAGGTAGAGTGGGGTATACCAATGCCACGAGATCCGTGGATGAAGTGATGGTGTGATCTCATGGCCCGACATGTAGCGAGCCCCATTATTAAATAAAATGATGCATTTTTTGATTAGTTGAGGCCACAAATATTGATGATAGATGATTATGCATATGCTGGCCTGGACTTTCTCAATGACCCTGATTTGGCTCTACCTGAGGGTTTTCAGTGGGGGGACCTATGTAAGAAAAACATTTTTCTTTTATGGTTTTTGTTTGTGAGATTTTAGAATATAAGATGTTTTTATATATGCTCTCTATCCAATGGCTAATCAAACATTTTAACCATGCACATCGAGAGCCATACCGGCCTTCGAGAGCTTCCTCCATTCAAAGGTGAAGGGAAGCAGGGGTAGTAGCAGGATGGGATGCTAACGATTATGAAGCGATCGAGTAGAATCTAGAGGGTTTGACAACAGACATCCCAGATATCTTGATCAACGAGATTCCAAGGCATTATCAATGCCACACCATAGGTGTTTCTGGTTCACTCAATCGAGTACTTCACAAAGTAGCACGGGCAGTAGTATGCTACCATGAGTAGCATCCATGATGTTATTTTGTAGAAGTCGTGGGCTTCATATTTTTATATTTTGGTCTTTTAGATGGAAAACAGCTTTCTGTAAAACATTTTATCGTTATATATACATGAGGCTTCTACTGGCTTACTTTGCTTTATATACAATATGTGATGTGAGATTGGATTTATAAATGTCTCAAATGTCTGTCTAACACATAATTAGCTAATGCATCGGTTAACGTATTTAGACATCTAGGAATGTGTTGATACTCAATATAATCAAAATAACGCTCCAAGAGGCAAATTCGCAAATATACCCGTAACAATGTAGGATTTCACATAACATAGACATTACTTAGTTGTAGTACTACTAGTTGTGAATCAAGTCGTACAACCAGGTGTTGGATTCCAAGTGAAATAACATCGGTCAACAATTCAATGACTGGGCTATATTCTGTGATGTTGTTAGTTGCATGATCGAGGCAAACACCGTGTAAACTGATTAACTCGTTCATAGGTGCATAGATTGCCCAAGCAGTGGATGCTAAGTTTTGAGTACTATGGCTAGCACCATCAGTGAAGCCAATGTGGGGTAGCGGAGACACCAACATATGGAAACCAAGCACAACGCAAGATAAGCTGCTAGGGGTTGAAACTAAATAATGAAAAAACACACGAGTAACACACAAAATTATGATACAGTAAAAATACAAGCACTCATGCAAAGATAACCTAGGCATAGTACTTCTTCAAGTAAATCCCATTTATGGGTTCACTCAAAGGAATTCCATCATAATCGACTAACTCATAGAATCCTTTCTCCAACACTCATTTAACGACATAAGGGTCGCTCCACATAGCCTCAAATTTTCTAGCCCCTAGAAAATCACGATCTCATTCATAGAGAAGAACTAGATCACCTTCGGAGAAAACATGTGGTTTAACATGCTTGTCATATTGGGCTTTCACGCGTTTCTTCTAGGTTTCAATTACCAGGGTGGCATCACGATGGGTTTCATCTAATCACATCATATACAATAGATGTTCTTCTTCGGTAGAGGAGTTAGGGAGAAGTTCAATGGCTAGCTTCAGCGACGGTATCTCACATTCAATCGACAGAACAACTTCGATACCATACACTAGCTGAAAAGGTGTAAATCCCATGGTAGACTTCACAGATGTCTGATAGGCCCACAATGCTGAAAACAACATCGCATGCCAACCTGTCTTGTGAATTCCTATTAGCCGTCGAAGCATGGTGATAAGAACCTTATTTATTGCTTCAACTTGGTCATTGGCCTGTGGATAGTAGGGGGTTGATTTTTCATGTCGAAGACCCAACTTTTCGGTAAGCTCAGACATCATGAAATTTTGAAAATGGCTACCGTGATCGGTGGCGATAGCTTGTGGGATTCTGAATCGTGTGATGATATGATTGAATATGAATAGGGTTCTAGTTCTTCTGATATTATCGAATGTAGGCATCACCTTGGCCCATTTTGTGAAATAATCCATGGCTATGATTATGTATCCATGCCCCCTAACTGAGTTAGGGTTGCATGTCATGAAATCAATGCCCCATTTCGCGAAAGGTCCAATGGAAAATATAGGGTGTAAAGGAGTGGGATGAGATCTTATCTTGTTGTTGTACATTTGAAAAGAATGGCATTTTTGGACGGAAATAATACAGTCTTTGAATAAATAAGGCCAAAATTACCCTGCTCATAAGATATTTTGGGAAATAGCATACCCAGACATGTGACCACCACATGCTCAAGAATGGCAGTCATTCAAAGATTTCTCAGCTTCATCATAGGTGAGACATCGTCAAAAAATGGAGTCAACCCCACGGCGATAAATAGTGTCGCCGAGGATAATATACTGATGGTCTTGGTAATGTATTCAACGATAGTCAGTGCTAGACAAATCAGTCTATAAAGTCTAAGTCTGGAGATAAATAATGATATCTCCATACCAAAGGTCATCGGAACTGATCAGAAAGAGGGATTCGTCAAGTAAAGAATCCTCTTCTATGTTTTTTGTCTCAATGTAGGGAAGGTCACATATCAGTTCAGAAAACATCAAGGATTTATTAGACTTAGCACGTTCGAACTCTAATTCAAACTCCTAGAGAATTACTATCCATTTGGAGTATTTTCCCCCTAGCAATTGGTGTGTAAGAATGTGTTGCATAGGGTTGCAATTGGAAATTACAGTGGTCCTGTATAATAGGATATAGTGACAGAAACGTTGGAGAACTTGAAGAGTTGCCAAGGACAGCTTTTCAACATGTAAGTATTTGGCTTCAATAGTCATGAGACTCTGACTAAAATAATAAATGACATGTTCGTCGTGTAAATCGTCTTCTTGGACTAGAACCATGGAAATGGTAGAATCTGAAGAAATGAGATAAAGGAAATAATCTCGACTATAATCGGGTGGGAAACGTAGTGGGGTACGGGTTAAAGTCATTTTCAAAGATTCGAAATCTTTGTTGACAGTGGTATCCCATACGAACTCAGAACATTTCTTTAGCAGTTGAGTAAATCAGAGTGTTAAATCAATGTAGTTTGAGATGAAATGCCGTAAAAAAATTTCCTTCCCTTGCAAACTTTGAAGCTAGTGGAGTGAGGAAAGAGGAGGGAGATTAAGGATTGCCTCAACCTTCAAAGGATCTACCCTAATCCCCTGACGTGAAACAATAAATCCCAGAAGTCAATCAGACTCCACACAGAAGACACATTTGTGTGGGTTTAAGCGTATACAATAGAACCGACAACGAAGGAAAATGGCTCGGAGGTGTGTCAGATGGTCACTACGATGCATGGAATGCGCTGGTAGGTCATCTAGATATGGTTGTACAATGTGCTTGATATCATGAAAACCATAAGACATGGCACGTTGAAAATTTGCACCAATGTTCTTTCAACCGAAGGGTAGTTCCCAGTAGGCAAAGGTGCCTCAAGGACAAATGAAAGCGGTTTTGTGTTGATCCGTGAGTAACATGTTGATTTGATTATATCCGGAGAAACCATCCATCAAAGAAAATATTTCAATTTCTGCACAATCGTCGATGATCTGGTCAACGAAGGGGGTGGGAAATTTGTCCTTAGGACAGGCTTTGTTGATATCCCTATAATCAATGTAGACACAGATCATACCTTATTTCTTGTTAACCGGAACTAGATTGGATGCCCATTCAGTTAAAGCCATGGGATAAATAAATCCATATTTAAGAAGTTCTTCAATGTCAAGATTGATAGAGGCTTCTTTACGAGGGTGGACCGAGCGAAGTCTTTGTCGGACAGGTTTAGTGCCCAAGTACATCTTAATTTCGTGTACAACAATATCAGGGTCAATACCCAACATCTCTTCATAGCTCCATGTGAAGATGTCACGAAACTCCTGGAAAAGGGACTTATATGTGATAACCTCATCGGTGGAACATGAAGCTCCGATGTGAACATTTTTGAAAACTCCAAGTTTAATGGATATGTCGAGGGGGATGGTGGGTGAAATGTTACTCAAGTTCCCTTCATATAACACATCGTGTGTAGACTCGGGAACATAAGAGATGACAACAATGGTCGAAAGAGTCAAGATCTGTTGGTAACTCTCTAAGGTGTGATGCTCCAAGAAGAGGATGGAACGATGATGCCCATAATCCCATGGGGTGTCTTCCATGGACATAACCAACATGATCATCTCGTCCGGAGGAAAAATAATGTGGAATGGATCAGGAGCTGATTCACCAAGAGAGGTAGTGGAAAGGTTTGTTGATTGAATGGCTTGATAAGTGAATTCAATCGGACTTAAAGGCATCTATCGCCATAGCGAATATAATCACTAGGTGTGGGTACTATCCATGGGTCAGAAGACGTGGGGGTTTCATGAACAGAGGTGGAAATCATGTTGATTGAGGCAACCAAAGGGGGTGGAACATTGGGTGGTGGGATCGGGAACGTACCCATCAAAGTTGAATCTTTTAGTAGACACACATCGACATTTTCGTACCCAGGGGGTGTCTTTGAAAGGAAGGGTACATTGCTAGTATGAGCATTAGAGTTAAAAAAGGTCAGTTGGTCTACTCTAACAACTTTTCCCTAGTGTGGAAAACATACTACATGGAAACGAGCAAATACAACTACACACATCGAATCAATCCAGCTACATCCAAGTAAGAGGTTGTGATCAAGAGGTGCATCAAAGATCTCAACTTCAACATTGACCAATTTTCCTTTTAACGTAATAGGAAATGAGGGGAGTACACCGTAGGGTTTAAAGCCAGAGCCATCGAAGGCTTTGAGCATGTTGTTTGATTCAGTTAAGGGAGGAGAGCCAATGGCTTTCCAACATGCAATAGACATTATGCAGGTTGAGGCACCCTCGTCAATAATGGTTCTACAAATGTTCTTGTCTGCGACAACAACTTGTATCTGAAATGCGAGTTGAGGGGGTAGCCTTGGAATGTGATCTTCCAGGTCAAAAATTATCAAATTCGTATCCATAGGGTCAATTCCACCAATATATTTTAACAGTGCCTTCCGTCGAGTGGGAAAAATTTGAAGGACTTCGAGAGCTGACATCAAGAAAGGTGCTTGGGCCAGATCTTCTACAATACTATAGTTCTGAGCATCACGTGAATGAGTATTGAAGGAAGACTTTCGAACAACACCCTTTGGGGGAAGGGCGAAGAACTGTATTGAAACTCGGTCATTCGAGATGAAGAGGACCATTGGGAGGTGAAGTTGAGGGAGACTGTTGAACCAACGGAGGTGGTATATCATCAACTTTCTCCTTTGAGGAAGAGTAGTCTTTGGCTTGAGTGGTAGGTGTAACGTCATTCTTTTTTTAATCACCTGTGCACATAAGTACATAAGAAGTAGTGGAGGGAGAGGGTTGGTCGTGAATGACCAATTGGGCCTGCTATTTGGAAGGGGAGGTTGGGACAAAATGATAGGTGTGGGAGGTTTTGCAGTCCCTTGAAGGAACTTAGTAACCTCAGTCTGTCTTGGACAATCTTTCGTGTAGTGATCATCACCACATATAAGGAAAGGGTATCGGGGTTTGCGCTTATCCTTATCATCAACAGGTTGCATTTTGGCTTTCTTAGACTGTGGGTTATTTTTATCCTCCTTATTCTTACCCTTCCCTTTTTTAGATTTGTTTTTTTCGGCAGGGGTAGATTGAACGGAGTTCACCTCAGAGGTTTTGTCGGTGGAAGGAGTAGGAGTTGGAGCATTTTGAACATTAGAAGCAGTAGGCTTGGGATTGGTGGGAGAGGCTTGTGCAGATTGAGGTTGAGCATGGAAGGTGCCAATCACACCATCAGCCGCATGAGAAGCAGCAGGGGTAGTTGAGGTAGTGGTGGTATAAGGACAAGGTGTGTCAAGGAGCAAATCATAAAGAGTACCCATTTGTGAATAAACGAGATCAAGGTACTGAGCATGACTGATTGCCTGTTATTCTATGACAACTTCACCCATGGAAATTTCACGAGATGTTTTATTCATGAAGGATTTCATGAACCATTCTTCTAATAATTGATTGGGAAGATTGAGTTTGATCAAACATCGTCTTCGTCTCCACTCATGAATGTGATCAGAGATGTGAGTGGCCTTATTTTTCTTGAAGGAACTCAAAATCTTGGTTCCCATTTCATAACGGATTGGTAACTGGTAGTGTGTGAGCAAATCCATGGATAGGGTATTAAAGTCAGTGAAGAAGCCTCATGGTAATTCTATATACCACTTTGCAGCCGAACCCATAAGAGTTCGTTGGAAGAGTCATAACCGAATGGAATCGTCCATCAAAGAGTTGGACAAACACCAAAGGTGAAAATTCATGACATGGTTGTTTGGATCTTCTCCTGGTTTACCTTCAAATTTTGGAATGTCGAATGGTAGCTTGGCTGGTATAACAGGCCAATGGGGAGAATGCAGGATGGGGTCATTCAAGATACTAGACAAGTCAGGAAGATCCAAAGTGGATAAAAAGGGTAACTGTCTATTCACATGAGGATACTGGTGACTTTGGGGAGGAAGTCTTGTTGGAATACCAGTAGGACCGTAAGTACTCTGCATGTGAGGTGAAGGGCCTGACAGATTCAGAAATGAATGTGGAGGCATGTAGCCCATAGGGTTGTACTGATTAGGGATGTTCCCATGGAAAGGGACACTAGATTGAACGTTTGAGCCCCAAATGGGATTGGAAGAACTGAGATATGACTGGCCCGAACTAGGGGGTATGAAAGAGCTAACTTGAGGTTGTTTCCCCCCATATTATTGTGGATTTCCTTGTGTTATCACTCCAAGAAACTCCTTAGGGTTGTAAGATAAGGATGCTTGGTAACTTAAGAAATCACTAATAATCAAGTGTTTGGAACAATGGGATAACTGAGAAGGCTTAGCAAAAAGACAACATGTCATGCCTCTAAACAAACAGTGCT
>JZKD02S2356322.1:939157-953011 GCA_000966675.3 Picea glauca | reverse complement strand
TTTGCAAATGGGGTAGCAAGCTAAGTGGGCTTGATTGTGGGGAAAACTCCATAGTTAAGCATGCTTAAGCCAGAGGCATCTTAGGATGGGTGACCACCTGGAAAGTCCTGGTTACCGGGTGCAAGCCCTGGAAGTGATGATTGATGCTATGCGATTCATTTCATTGGTTTCAATCCCACTTCTTCACCCCTGTGAGCATCACCTAATGCAATGAGTGCTAAGTGGACTATTCAAATCATGAGAATTATTGGTCAGTTGCGACTAATACTCATGGATATGGGTCATAGATTAATGACTTACACTACACAGTTAATCTCGAAAATAATATCTAATATCTTGCACTGTAGAAGCCCCTATATGCTTAAATAATAAGAGTGAAGGGAGCTCTAACTGGGTAGTTCATAAGGCACAATACTTGCTAAGTTTTTGCAAATGGGTTAGCAAGCTAAGTGGGCTTGATTGTGGGGAAAAATCCATAGTTAAGTGCACTTGAGCCAAAGGCATCTTGGGATGGGTGACCACCTCGGAAGTCCTGGTTACCGGGTGCAAGGCCTGGAAGTGATGATTGATGCTATGCGATTCATTTCGTTGGTTTCAATCCCACTTCTTCACCCTTGTGAGCATCACCCGATGCAATGAGTTCTAAGTGGACTATTCAAATAATGAGAATTATTGGTCAGTTGTGACTAATACTCATGGATATGGGTCATATATTAATGACTTACACTAGCCAGTTAATCCCGAAAATAATATCTAATATCTTGCACTGCGGAAGCCCCTATATGCTTAAACTCTACCAATCTCAATGCGACCTCAGATTTGACCCTTGTGTGAGAAGGGCTTCCCGGGACAAAATGTTGTAAATGGAATTAAACACTCCTTATCACAAGATGCTATTGTGTGTTTTGTTCTTTGGAGAGTGTGTCTCACAGCCTATTCCAAAGCTCTAGCCTATCTAATGTCGGTGTAAAAGAGCCCTAGAAAATAAAAGTTACTAATTGATTTTTAGATTTCGCAATGTTTTTTTAAAAGTTGTTGTTACTCAAGAGGGAGACAGGAGTGAAACCAATGTTGTGTAAGACCTTGACCCAATAATATGCAAATAGAAATGAATGATGAAAATTTCCGTTCAATGAAATCTATCTACAACAGAGAGAAGGTATTTCTCGAATGATGTAAGCTATGAAATATACTTTCTTTTTCTTAAATGGACATAAATGCAAACAACCAAAAAACAATCCAATTTCTCAATGTTCTCTTCTTTTGGATGAAATAAACTTTCCTTATATATGATTACTTGAAAGAGTAAGTGATTTTAAATTCTTTCATGACGAAGAAAGGACAAGTAATCCAAGAAAAATTATACACTCAACAAGCACCCAAATCAAACTTTCAATGGAGATAAAAGTAAAAAATGACAAGAAAGTGTTTCTTCAAATGTAAATGAAAAATGACTTCCCAATCATCAAGAAATCCAGAAAATGTAATCAATACAAAACATTGAATCCAATCAAAGACTTTTAATCAAACAAGCACTTAGAAACAAGCTCAAAGATTATACCCTTGTTGATAAAAATCAAAGACAAAAACTAGAAAAAGATTAAAAGAGAGGTATTCGATCTCCGAAATCAGTCAACAACAAATTAAACTTCTAAAAAATAGTCAAGGGATGGCATTAAAAGTCCCTCCCAACTAATTAAAGCAAAACTGGGATTAATAGAGGCTAAAACCCAACTCAAAAAATTTCACAGACGCCACCGCAGCCTAATAGCACATTACAGTGCGGAAATCAAGAGTTTTCGCAGGCTAGAAATAGATAGGGTGTGGAAAGTTCGCACTGAAGAAAACAACAAGGGCACATAAATTGAAGGTTTTTGCAGGCTATGTATAGGGTACAATGTGGAAGTGTCTATAAATCAAGAAATTTTTAGATGAGGGTAAAGGATCTAAGTGAGCTTTCAAATCCAGAGAGTCTGAATGGATCTCCCACAGACTTAGAGACTGATTTCAAGTAAAAAGATTAGGTTAAAAGAAAATGGCCAAAAAAAACCCACAATCAAGTCAATTCCCCAGTGGAGTCGCCAATTGTTTTATTGGATAAATCGATGAATACGAACATAAACTAATCTCCTTAGATCCACTTGGATCTAGAACAAAACAAGACATGACATGACGCTTTCCCTAAGATGCAACCATTGAATTTACTACCAAAGAAGGAATAGATGACATACCTTTAGATATCGCTTTCTTATATCTCTATTGTCCCTTCTTCACTCTGGTGCTCTTGTGAAATCAAATCAGCAATGACAAAAACCAACCAAAGTGAAAGCAACAATTGTAGATTCAATGGAAACCTAAGCATGTGATCAAGGAGTCATGTAATAAAACACTAATGATTTTATGGGAAAAAAACATGTCACTGTATCATATTAAGTAAAAATGGAAGATACAACCAAATTTCCTTGATGTCGCAAGTTCCCTTTTGGTGGTCCTTTGTTCCAACACACACATACACTTGCTCCAAATTTTTATGAAGATGGTCCACAAAAGCTTGATGGACAACTGGATACCACAAGCATTACTTGTAACAGGATCCTTCACACAGTCTTCAGCCTATTCTCTCAACAATTCTTTTCTCAATCTTGCTTAACCTTTTCCATGAGAAACCCATCATTATATAGGATAAGGTGGAGTGGTTACAAGGATGAGGATGATCCCACCAAATCAGAGAATCTAGTAAGACCACAACCATACGAACGCCACCTCACAGTCTAGAACATTCTCCTTCTAGAAAATTTTTGAAACCTCTTCCTTTCCTTAGCTTCAAATGCCGCCGCACCCTACCTATATAGTAGCATGCGGAAATCCCATGAGCTAGGCATAGAGAAACCTACGGAAATCAAGGATTTATGCACTGTCAGTCTGCGGCTTCATTCTAAAAATATGCCTTGTAGGGGAAGAACTTAGTCATTTTTCTCATGTAAAATATTGTTTTAAGAGCATGAAAACATGCATGTAGATTCGTCATCAGAGTGACCAAAATAATGTGTAACATACATTATCAGTGATGAAGAAAATCCCATCAACCATCCCATTTTCACAATTGATACTCATTTGGGAACCATTATATTATGGATCACTGATGTTCCTCAACCACCTATTGAGATAAGAAGGCAACCTATTACCTTCTATGAAGATCCTCCCCCCAAGACCTCTATTTGGAAAATGTTTTTTCATGGAGCCTCTTCTAGGGAAGGTGTTGGTGTTGTAGTGGTTTTTATTTCCCCTACCCAAGAGACCATATCTCTGTCCTACAAATTGGAATTTGAAACAACAAACAACATGGTGGAATATGAGGCTCTTGTATTGGGTTTGAGAGCTCCCAAAGACATGAATGTTGAGGAGCTAGCAGTGCTTGGAGATGCTGAGTTGATTGTTCATCAAGTCAAAAATTTGTATCAGGATAAACACACACGGTTGAAAGCCTATAGAAATGAAATTTGAGATATGATTGATAGTTTCTTTCTATCTTTAATATCTCATTTGTTCCAAGGGAGGAGAACTCTATGGAAGATTCCTTGGCGGTCTTAGCAAGTAATTTCAAGGTCCCTTTACCCCCCAAACTCAAGTATGAGGTGGAGATAAAATACAGACCCTTTATTCCTGACAATGTCAAACATTGGAAGGTGTTTGAGGATGATATCGAAATTAAAAAGTTCCTTGAGACTGTGGATGAATTTTCTGATATGCATATCGATCAGGATCGGGATTCTGAAGAAATCCTTCATGTTGATGTTCTTATGAATAAAATTTCTAACCATCATATTGTTCAGATACCTAGCAACCATATTCCAAAGGGGTTTGTCCCTTTGGAGAGATCGTTTGACAAAAATGATGTTGTTGTAAAAGTTGAAGGATCAACTAAAGAGGTTGGTGTGACTGAATGCAATCTAGGAATGAAGGAGGATCCCAAATGGGTGAAATTGTATAGCAACTTATCAAAGGAGAAAAGGTTGAGTATGTCATAATTTTGAAGGAGTTCTCTGATGTGTTTTCTTGGGTATATGAGTATTTGAGAACATATCGCACCAACATCATTGAGCACAAAATCCCTTTGAAATAAGATGCCAAACCTTTCAAGCAGAATCTCAGACAGATAAATCCCATGTTGTTGCCGATTATGGAAAAGGAAGTGATGATCTAGATTTTATGAGAAGAACAAAATGAATACATATTGTTAAAATATGCTTAACACAGAATAACAGAGATACAGTAAATGGTTTTCTATTCAATAAGGAAATAAACTGAAACTGTAAAATGCAGTGGAAAACAAGCTTGCTAGAATGGTGGCGGCTTATCTCTGAGAAGATATGTGACGGATGCGCTCATTTGCAAGAAGATAATTACAATGAGGATATGTAGGCATTTTTACAATAAACAGGAATGTAAAAATCCCTAGACATCCAAAAACCTAACCCTAGGAGATGAAGCGCCAAAAGTCATGTGGGCTCCCGTTTGGGTAAGTTAGTACATCAACTTCCCGGGGTCGTAACTTTTGCATACAATCTCTGTTTTAGGAACATGATAGCTTGTTGGAAAGGTATCATAAAGGAGATTAATTTTGGGGGCTCAATAAATCCTTCATATATATTTGAGAAGCATGATCCTGAAAAACCTTCATTTAGGCCCTCAAAATGGCCCCAGAAGTTAAAAATTGCTAAAAATAGTAAATTGCCAAAATTGCCAAAAAATTGTTTTCAGTGAGTTGGACAAGGTGGGTGGCCACCGATATCCACCTAGATAAATCCTCCCTCCTTAGGAAGAAATGGTCTCCATTGCATTGATTTCCCCCATCAGATGAGGAAATTTCTACTAAGTTTGGCCCTGGGTGAGCCACTTTCCTTGGTGCTGGAGATGCCCTGCTTTGACAACTCGATAAAGCTGAAACCCTTGCTCTCGAGTGCCCTTGATATTTGTGTCTACAACCTGATATATGAATTCTTGTTGCATGTAGTCAGGGTTGAGCTCTGTTGGTTTCAACTAATATGTTATCTCGGAGGTGTTTAATAATGGTGGGAAATATGGCCGAAGGAGAACCATGTTGAAGACTGGGTGCAGGCCAAGGAAAAGGGGAATGTTGAGCTCAAAAGCAATGTCACCCACATCCTTGGTGATGGTGTATGGCCCATAACTAAGTGGTATAAGATTATGATGGGGCCCTATAAGGCATTATTTCTGCAAGTGAAACAAAACTTTGTCTCCCACTTGAAACTTATGTGGCACCTAATGTTGATCATGGCGTTTCTTGTATTTGGCATTAGACTTTTGTAGAATATCATGAACCTATTTGTGAATGTGTTGGATCCTCTGAATGAATTGGGTGGCTTTGTCATATTTTAGTGGAGCATGGGATGAGTGGGTTGAGGTGGTCACCAGGGGTAGTGCAACATCCATGGGGCCCAATGGTTGGAATCCCAACCCCACCTGAAAGGGGTTGTGGCTAGTTGAGCTATGCAGGGCTCATTTGTAGCTATGTTGGACATAGGGAAGACACTCATCCCATGTGCGGGGGTGTTTTTAATTGTACATGTGTAGGATATGTACGATCATATGATTGACGACCTCAGTTTAGCCATCTGTTTGGGGGTGGAAGGTAGTGGATTTGGTGATCTTGGTATCCAGAAGTGACCATAAGCTCGACCAGAATGTGTTGAGGAACTAACTGTCATGGTCTGAGATAATGGTTTGTGGGATCCCAAAATGTACCCATACTCATTCAAGGAAGAGCTTGGCAGTGACTTATGTTGTGATCTTCTTCTTATAGGCAGCTAGAATCACCATTTTGGAAAAGCGATCAACAACCACAAAAACACAGTCATTTCCCCTCTTGGTGGATGGGAGGCCTGACATGTAGTCCATTGAGATGGATTCCCACAACCTGTCAGGAGTAATAAAAGGGGTGTACATGCCCTATTTATTAGTGATCGGTTTGGCAATAGCGCAGGCAGTGCAGGATCTGATATACTTTCTGACATCCTGTCGAAGTTTTGGCCAGAAGAAATGTTTTTGCATCACTACAACTGTCTTTTTGATGCCAAAGTATCCCGCTACCCAACTGTAGTGATCTTCCCAAATCATCTTCCCATGCTCTCTTGATGGAACGCAGAGATGGCCCAGATGACACAATAACCCATATTGAAGATGGAAATTAGCAACCACTGAGTTGGCACCCAACATTCGGTAGGTGGTGGAGAAGTCAGGGTCTGTCTCGTAGAGGTGGGGCCATCCAGAGGTCTCTTGGTCAAAAGAGTCTAGCACTATGGTGAGTTCTACGACTAGAGGTCGGCTGAGGCAATCAACAACTCGGTTAGTACTTCATGTTTTATACTTGATGTTGAGGTGGAACTGCTGTAAGTATGTGGACCACTTCTGATGGCGGTCATTCTAAAATTTTCCTTGGGTCTGCATGAACTGTAGTGGCTTGTGATCAGTGTGGATGACTGTCTCCTTCCCAAGAATATAATGTTTCCATTGGCGAAAATCTTGCACAATAGAGTACATTTCTTTGTTGTAAGTAGGGTATTTATGGAAAACATCTGATAGTGTCTCACTGTGATATGCCATGGGGTGGCCATGTTGAGTGAGAACGGTGCCCACAACATAGTTTGAAGCTTTTGTCTCGATCTCAAAGGGATTTTGCAGGTCTGGTAATGAAAGTACTAGGAATGAGCACAAATTCTTATTCAAGTCATCGAAAGATTGTTGTTGGGACAGTCCCCCCACAATTTTTTCCTTATCGCCACCCATGGTTACTTAGCTGAGGGCCCATGCGATATGAGAGAATCCCAACATGAACTTGCGATATAAATTGGTGAGGCCAAAGAAGCTTCGATGTTCAATGAGTGTGGTTGGGGTTGGCCAGTCACGGATGACCTGGATCTTGGTTGGATCCACATGCACACCATGTCAATCAATGATGTATCCTAAGCAATGGACCATGTCCATGCTGAAGAATCATTTTTTCCAAGTTTGCATATAGTTTTTGTTGTTGCAGGGTGTGCAGAACCTACTAAATATGTTGCAAGTGTTCCACCCAAGTATTGTTGTAGATGAGGATGTCATCCATATACACCACTACAAAATTATTTGTGAAAGGTCGTAGGATATCATCCATCATCCTCATAAACATTGTTGGAGCATTTGTCAAACCAAAGGGCATGACCAGCCATTCAAAAAGACGTTCTTTTGACTTGAAGGCGATCTTCCATACATCTGTCTATTCTATTGGGACCTGGTGGTAGAAATACTTCAGATCAATCATACTAAATTATTTGGCTCCCATGATATGATCAAAGAGGTCATCGATTCAGGGAATTGGGTATTGGTTTCGGACTGTAATTTTATTCAGGGCCCGGTAATCAATGTGGAGTCACCAGGTCCCATCTTTCTTCTTCACCAGCACGATTGGGCTTTGACAAGGTTATGAGTTGGGACATATGTGCCCCTTGTGGAGCATTTCTTGGATCTACCTCTTGATATACTCATTTTCTAACAAAGAGTGGCAGTAGACTAGCCCATTGGGTAGCGGTGCAGCTGGAGTCAGATCGATGGGATGCTTGACCTAGTAGTGAAAAGGTACCCCACTAGGAGAGTGTTGGTCACTATAATTGCTTATTTAACTAAACAATCAAGTGCTACATAAATTGTCAACCCAGGGAAGTCTGTTTATTTCAAAGGTAATCACACACTGTATATGCTCAATCTCAAAATCAATCTAGAGTTGTAGTAAAAATACATTAATCAAACCTTGCCTTGAACAAACTGAAGTTCTACTTTGAATTACAAGAAAGCAACCTACCTATTGTAGAGTTCAAAGTTTAAAGAAATAATTGTCCGAAGAATCCTGGATTACATTAAGAAATAAAAACCTAGGAAAGAAATCTTTCAAGATACTGCAAAAGGAAAGACCAACTATTCTGTAACAGAGAACAAGACCCTATTCCCCAAGCAGGAATCTTCAGCACCTATCCCTGATTATCACGCTTTCATAAATTCGCCAAACAAGATTGCTAACTAGAATGATTAACAGTTACCCAAGCATGAATTATATGAAAACAATGTAACAATCAGTAAGGCAGAGTTTCAGCAAAAAAGAGTTCAGTAAAGTAGTGTTTCAGCAAAACAGAATTTAATCAAGGCATGAACAGAAATAACACTAACACACTATAGAGCTAATGGGTGAATCTTTTGAAGAAGGTGGGCCCTCCCTTCTCACAAGATTCCCCTTAAACGAAAGGAACTAGAAAGAATTTCTCAGAACAATATTTTATTCATTTGTCAACTGTATCATGTTACAATGTCTGAAGTAAACACGTCCTTCTCTGTAATTCCTGTCTTCGCCAACCAAAAGTCCCCTTCTAATGATGATTTCCCCTTATTTAAAGAGAAGAATCCCCTCGATACAATTGATCATCAAATTAAATGTGCACATCTGAATCCTATTCTTAGTCAGATCTGATCTCTATACTGGAATAGGATATCCTGGTCTCCCGTAACAGAATACTATTACAATAGTTGGGTGCAACTGTTACGGCTGGTGTTAACAGCTTCTTTATTTATCTTCTTGTTATTGTTGTTGTCTACTATTTCAGCATCGCAAATCGCAGGTTGTTTCAGCAACGAGATTTGTGTTCTGACTTTTTCAGCAATGTGGTCTCAAACAACAACGATGGTTAATTATGGCTCAAGGTGCGGCTGTTGTGGTCAATGTAACAACTTCTTCTTTGTGTGAATTGTTGTTTCATCATCGTAGACCACGGAGAGTGTAACAACTTCTTCTTTGTGTGAATTGTTGTTTCAACATCGTAGACCACGGAGAGTGTAACAACTTCTTCTTGTGTGAATTTCTGTTTCAGCATCGTAGACCACAGACTGTTTCAGCCACGGGGTTTGCGTGCTCTTGACTGTTTTAGCAACGGGCCTTCAAACAACAATGATAATCTGCAGTGAACTTTTTCAGCACTTATATATTTCTAATCGATGGTTAAGTATGAGAGTAATGTAAAATTATATGCAAAACAAATTAAACATATAGTAAAGAGAAGAGACGTTATATACCTTTAGAAAGATAGGGTAAGGTGATAATGTAGGTTTAAATGTGAGTGGAAAAATGATGTAATGGTAGCAAAAAGTGTGAACAAAAAGGTACATTATAGGGTCCTAACATCCCCCCCAACTTAAAAGGTTGCATGTCCTCAGGCAACTTCAATCTGAATCAGAATCTGAATACCAACTCTGAGAGTGCAAGTTACTTAAGAAGTAGCTATGGAAAGTGTTGTATGTTGGAGCTCTGAATCCTTGAACGCGTTGTAGTCTTTTCCAAGCTATTGTTTCGGCCTTCTTGGACAACTTATATTGAACTTGATATTTCTCTACTAGCATCCATAGGATAGGAAAATGAAACTGATAACCTATCCAGCTTTCAGCACATTGCTGAACACATTTGATGTAGCTAGGTACCCGGGAGATTGTTGTCTCAAGATTAGTGGGGCTAAAGGGATTGTGTTCCTGTCTTTTCTCAGTAGATTGTTGCCAAAACATGTTATTTGCTTGCAGGGCAGCGATCTATGTGGATTTAATGAACTGTTGACAATCTTGAAGCACTGTTGTCTGTAGTTGCCGAATGTATTGAGTCATCCCTGGTTTCTTCAAAAACTGATAATATTTTGCAACAAAGGTGGCAGCATTTTTTGGTTCTGGACGTATCCAGAGAAGGCGGTTATCCTCATTATGCTTGGTAGCTAGGAATTCATCCAACCATATAATATGATTGTTAAGGAAGGAGGTGAGTGCCCGAATCTGGATATCACTGATAAGAGGGTTAAGGTTTAGCTGTCGGTTTTCAGGGATGGCCTCATTATGAAGATATACCTCACAGAGGAGGTGTTGATCCATAGCAGAGGCTTCTGCAAAGGTTCTAAAAAAATCTGTTGGATTTAACACTGCATGGGGTTTGCCTTCTTTGATTGAGTTAATCTGAAAAAATGTAAGTCGTTCCATAAGGAACATAGAGTAATTGAAGGATGGTTTCCTTGCAGCCAACAACTTTTGTGCCAAGTCAAACATCAGGAGCAATTTTCCTTTTAGCTCTTTATTCTGCTTCTTATGGGCACGAGATTCTTGGTGTGTTTTATCCAAAGCTTCCCAGTTTGAATAGATATGGTTTAGCCAGAGTAATCTGTGTTCCTGCAGGATTTTGTCATGTGTAACAACAGACTCTTGTTTCCATTTGTCCATTATTGCCTGCTCATCCCATGGTTGAGTTTGTGTTTCAGCATCGCAAGCGATAGGCTGAGGTAGGGTCTGAGTGGCTTGTTCCACAAAGGTGTGGGTATTGATATGGCTAGGAGGGGCAGATTCATCAATAGGCAATGTTTGTACAGCTTTATTAACAAAAACAGGAGCTTCAGATTTGACAATTGTTGTAGGCCAGGGTTCATTTTTAATTTTGGAAGGTCCTGCTGGTTCTTGTGTAACAACAGGGTTTTCTTCTTTGACTGCAAAAGTCGTAGGTACAGGGGAAGCTCTTGGCATTGGAATTTGAATTACTTTGTAGCCTGCTTGATAATAGATGTCCCCACATTGATTGCACATATACTCTCTACACTGATTCCCTGTTGTATTTTCTTCTGTCATGGTCGCTATGCGAGCTAGGGTGTACAATTTAAGTTCTTTCTCATAGGCTTCCTTTACCATGACTATATCTTGCTTGTAGGCTTCCAGTTCAGACCTTAGGAACTCATTTTCTTGTAAGACAGAGGCCATTGTTGGTTCTGTTTGTTGATATTTCAAGGGTGTATTAAGAGGGGTGATTGGTTCTTGTGTAATAGTCATAGCCGCACTAGCTAGTTCTTTTGGAGCAGCTATAGGATCGGCAGCTGATTCTTGTATTTCATCTTCTTGATGTAGAGAAAGTAATGTTGCGGCACCCTGGACATCTGATTCCTGTATCTCGGTAACAATATCAGCAGTTGGTTCTTGTGTTTCAGCTATAGTTGGTTCTTGTGTAATAGCTATAGCTGGTTCTTGTGTTTCAGCTACTGAATGAGTAGTTGGTTCTTGTGTTTCAGCTACTTGATGAGTAGCTGGTTCTTGTGTTTCAGCGACTGAATGAGTAGCTGGTTCTTGTGTTTCAGCTACTGAATGAGTAGATGGTTCTTGTGTTTCAGCTACTTGATGAGTAGTTGGTTCTTGTGTTTCAGCTACTTGATGAGTAGCTGGTTCTTGTGTTTTAGCTACTTGATTTGAAAAGGATGATGTCACAGCACACTGGGCCTTTGGTTCTTATGTTTCAATGCATGTGGGTGGAATATGTAAAAATTACAGAATTTGGGAGGGTGGAGGTATACGGGGTTTTAACCGAATGGGTTGGGGGTTTAGGGCAGTGGCAGTAGTGGCTTCTCTTGTTGAGGTCCTTGTTCATTTTCTTTGTAGAAAGGGTGGAAAAAGAGGGATTTTCCTTTGTTTGGTGGGGGTTTTCCCTCAGTGATGGGGCAGGGAGAGTTGTCTGGTTCAGAATCATCGCTAAGAATATGAACGGTAGGAGTGGATGATTCTGGTAAGATGTGGGGTGGGCTTGGTATGGTAGGGAGGTTAATTGGATTGATTGGCTATGTAGGCAGACTGTTAGGTACTTCCGGAGGGTCTAGAGGGTTTTGTGGTTGTTGTTCTTGAAGATTTTCAGGATGTTCAACAACTTCTTGGGGGTTTATGGGTGGGTTGTTTAGGGGAGGGTTTTGTTGGGAAAAACCCTTTTGGATAAGTAGTTGAGAGAGACAGTGATGGGTGAGGGAAAGGGCAGGATTTTTAGCCTTTTTACAGTAATGTGACATAATTTTAATACATCCGAGCAGATAATAAGGAATGTTCACCAATCTAGCATGTCGTAAATGAGAAAACAGGAAAAAATCGTACTAGTAGACTTCCTGGTATCGGCCTTCACAGGTAAGGTAGTGCTTGAAAAACTCTGCAACTTTCGGCCAAGGAGGCGACAACGAGCTAAGTCGGACACCCCGGCCTTTAGGCTCAATTTGTTCCCCTGGCAAGAGGAAATCCTACTGGGCATTAAGGATGATATGTTTGTGGCTGAACCAGTGAATGCCATTGGCAGGGAGACCCAAAACCTGTGCTATATCGTCCTCTGTAACTGGAATCCGAATCCCTTGAAAAATGGAATGATCTTCTTGGAGATTTCGAGCAAATTGAAGAACATGTTGTTGATCAAATCCCTGGAGCCTCTGAAAATAACCCAACCATCCTGCCTGCAAAAAAATTTGATAGACTTCTGGGTATAGTTCTAACAGGGATGTCGTGGCAGGTTCGTACCATATAACAGGGCCTCCCATAGCTAACAGCTCAGTAAAATGCACCATCAGAGAGTCGAGTAATCGCTTCTGTGCAGAGTGAGTTTTTCGGGTGAAGGCATGCAAATGGTGGTGAAACAAACGAAAGGATGGTAAAAAAAGAATGACGGTGGTTGGTTCGTGTGAAATGATGGTATAAGATTTCGATATTTCCCCCCTTCAAGTATGGCTAAAATAATGATTTTACATGAGTGGTAATAATGAGTTGGGATATTCTCATTAACTATAGTTCAATTGTATTTACATATAAAGTTTACATACCTCATCTTTACCTTTTGATTCGTGCTTCAAACAAAATGTAGTGCCTATCCATAATAGTTTTGCAGTAGCCATGGCAGACACTTTTGATTTGTTAGAGAAATTGTATCAAGGATTTGTTTAGTGGAAGGACAAAATGTAGTATGAGAGCGCAAAAGCTTATTGACAGAGAATGCTGAAAAGTTGGTGTTTCAGCAACAGGGAAAGAATAGAGAAATGTTTGTTGAAGGGTGATGTTGCAGAATACTGCTGAGGAAGTGGTGTTTCAGCCATAGAAGGAAGGGCGAAAAATTGTTGAACAGTGGTGTTTCGGCAATGGGGAAAATGTGAAAAATTGCGGAACAGAGGTGTTTCAGCAATGGGATAAAAATGTGAAAAACTGCGGAACAGTGGTGTTTCGGCAATGGGGAAAAATGTGAGAAATTGTTGAATAGTGGTGTTTCAACAATGGGGGAAAATGTGAAAAATTGTTGAACAGTGGTGTTTCAGCAATGGGAAAAGAAAGGCGAGAAATTGTGGAACAGTGGTGTTTCGGCAATGGGGAAAAATGTGAAAAATTGTTGAACAATGATGTTTCAACAATGGGGAAAATGTGAAAAATTGTTGAACAGTGGTGTTTCAGCAATGGGGAAAAAGGAAAGTAGTGTTTCACAAGATGAAGCTTGTCTCTTCTTGAAGTAAGATCGTCCTTTCTTGGTAGGCCTTTTCTTTGATCCAGAATCTGCAAAATTCAATTGTAACATGTTATTTCTTGACAGGGATTATTAGTAAATGAAATCTAATCTAATACTAAAGAAATTAATTTAAAAAAAAATTAATTGCAATGAGGGGTAGGAGGCCCCTCTAAAAAGAGGTAATGAGAGTCTGCCACACATGTGGCCTTAAAATCTTCTTTGGAAATAGGGCGTTGGTACAGACAGAGTCGATGACCATTTATAAGTAACAGTGTTTTAGAGTCATCGATTGTGAGGAGCCTTACTGTTACATTGGGGAAAACAGTGTCCACTTCGTAAGGTCCAAGCCATCTTGTACGTAGTTTCCCTTGAAATTCTTTAAGCCGAGAATCATACAGTAGGGCCCAATTGCCTTTTTGGAATTGCTTATGCTTGATAGTTTTGTCATGCCATTTTGATCTTTGTTGTTGAATCATAGTTGTCTGATGAATGACATCTAG
>JZKD02S2356322.1:914218-931986 GCA_000966675.3 Picea glauca | reverse complement strand
CAATTTCATCATATGATTCTTTAGATATGTCCCATTTTCCAAGCATATTCAGCATATCTAGACAGTCATCCCTTACTCCTTTTAGTAATATTGTTTTAAGAATATATTTACTTACGTTGGGGTGATTGGATCTTTGTAGATTATACTGTAGCCTTTCTACAAAGTCCTCCAGATTTTCATCCTCTTTCTGTATCATTTTGAATAGTTCCTCTCTTTTTTCTCTTGTTCGGCAATAGTCCTGGTATTTATGTAGGAATTTTTGTTTCATCTGATCCCATGTTGTGATTACATGACCTCCAAGACTCATGAACCATCTTAGTGCATTTCCTTTCAATGTTGCTGGAAATAGTTTTAATTTTTGAGCATTGGAAATGTAATCATAACTTCTGCATAATATGTCAAACTCAAAAAGGAATTCATCAGGATCTTCTAAAGATAAACCATGAAAGTTAGGTAACGCTGAGAGTGGAATGTTCTTCATGGGATCTACCCCTCTAGGAAGATCACCAATAGGAAATCCTAAAGTGGAAAAAGAGTTTTCATAATTTACCTCTCTTTTAGGACCTGCCTGTTCTTCATGATGCAGTTCTTCATTATACTCATCCATGTTTTCTTCTGTTTGCTCCCCTGCTGCGCTTGCTCTATCCTCAATGTTTCCTGCTAGTTTCTCGACTTTCTCAGGACTCCAAACCTCTTTCCCCGTTTCAAAGTTTGCTTGAAAGGAAGGTTAGGATTTTGGTTTCTGAGAGTTTGGTCGTTGAGGAGAAGCAGATTCAGATTTTGATATAATCTCGTCAATATAAGTCTTTCTTCCTCCCCTTCTTCTACCCCTGCCCACCTGTAGGGTCAGTTTCTTTGGGGTCTCCACGTCCTCTCATGCAATCTTTATATCTGAAAGAACATAAGTGCTCTTGAAATCTATAATTACCTTCCCCGGAAACGACACCAAAATGTTGGTCACTATAATTGCTTATTTAACTAAACAATCAAGTGCTACATAAATTGTCAACCCAGGGAAGTCTGTTTATTTCAAAGGTAATCACACACTGTATATATTCAATCTCAAAAGCAATCTAGAGTTGTAGTAAAAATACATTAATCACACCTTGCCTTGAACAAACTGAAGTTCTACTTTGAATTACAGGAAAGCAACCTACCTATTGTAGAGTTCAAAGTTTAAAGAAATAATTGTCCGAAGAATCTTGGATTACATTAAGAAATAACAACCTAGGAAAGAAATCTTTCAAGATACTGCAAAAGGAAAGACCAACTATTCTGTAACAGAGAAAAGGACCCTATTCCCCAAGTAGGAATCTTCAGCACCTGTCCCTGATTATCACGCTTTCATAAATTCGCCAAACAAGATTGCTAACTAGAATGATTAAAAGTTACCCAAGCATGAATTATATGAAAACAATGTAACAATCAGTAAGGCAGAGTTTCAGCAAAACAGAGTTCAGTAAAGTAGTGTTTCAGCAAAACAGAATTTAATCAAGGCATGAACATAAATAACACTAACACACTACAGAGCTAATGGGTGAATCTTGTGAAGAAGGTGGGCCCTCCCTTCTCACAAGATTCCCCTGAAATGAAAGGAACTAGAAAGAAATGCTCAGAACAATCTTTTATTCATCTGTCAACTGTATCATGTTACAATGTCTGAAGTAAACACGTCTTTCTCTATAATTCCTGTCTTCGCCAACCAAAATTCCCCTTCTAATAATGATTTCCCCTTATTTAAAGCGGAGAATCCCCTCGATACAATTGATCATCAAATTACATGTGCACATCTGAATCCTATTCTTAGTCAGATCTGATCTCTATACTGGAATAGGATATCCTGGTCTCCCGTAACAGAATACTATTATAATAGTTGGGTGTAGCTATTACGGATGGTGTTAACAGCTTCTTTATTTATCTTCTTGTTACTGTTTTTGTCTACTGTTTCAACATCGCAAATTGCAGGCTGTTTCAGCAACGGGATTTGCGTTCTGACTGTTTCAGCAATGTGGTCTCAAACAACAACGATGGTTAATTCTGGCTCAAGGTGCGGCTGTTGTGGTCAATGTAATAGCTTCTTCTTTGTGTGAATTGTTGTTTCAGCATCGTAGACCACGGAGAGTGTAACAAATTCTTCTTTGTGTGAATTGTTGTTTCAACATCGTAGACCACGGAGAGTGTAACATCTTCTTCTTTGTGTGAATTGTTGTTTCAGCATTGTAGACCACAGAGAGTGTAACAGCTTCTTCTTGTGTGAATTGTTGTTTTAGCATCATAGACCACGGACTGTTTCAGCCACGGGGTTTGCGTGCTCTTGACTGTTTCAGCAACGGGCCTTCAAACAACAATGATAATCTGCAGTGAACTGTTTCAACACTTATATATTTTCGATCGATGGTTAAGTATGAGAGTAATGTAAAATTATATGCAAAACAAATTAAACATATAGTAAAGAGAAGAGACGTTATATACCTTTAGAAAGATAGGGTAAGGTGATAATGTAGGTTTAAATGTGAGTGGAAAAAGGATGTAATGTTAGCAAAAAGTGTGAACAAAAAGGTACATTATAGGGTCCTAACAGAGAGGAGAAGATATCTGACTATTCTTCCATGACCTTATCCACTTGCTTCTGTTGTGTGGAGAGATTGATCGTGGAGGACCTAGATGTGGCTTCAATCTTTTTCTCACTCTGAGAGAAAATCACGAAGAAGACAAATTTCCCAGTCTAAGAGATGACCTTCTTGCATTGCTTGGCAGAGATCAAGGAAATAACACTAGGAGGGACTGCCTCGGGTATCCTGTACAATTTCCTTTTCAAATTAATATTAATAGTATGAGGCCTAGACTCATATACAACATGAAGTTTCCATAAGTAAGGCTGGCCCAAAATAACATTATAAACTTCGAGAGGGTAAACATCACACAATACCTCATCTTTGAAGGGCTTTATACTATACGACAGTTGACACAATTGGCTGACGTAGAGATCGCTTCCTTAGCAAAGCCATCCAATAGTGTATGATTGTGGGTGCAGCGTTGTCGGCAGAGACATCCTCTTGATGACCTCTGCTGAGATGAGGTTCTTTTGGATACCGCTATCAACGATGAAGTGCAGCGGGGTGCCTTTTACCCACATCTGTGAATGGAAGAGATGCTCGCCTTCTTTTGGCTTGTCTGGTGGAGCTTGGTGGTAGAAATGGTGGCACTAAGTTCTGTGTCAATCATCCATCATCCCATTTCTGGTTCTGACTCAAAGTCATAACCTACATCTGATTCAGTTTAGACACCAGCGACTGCTTTGAGCGGTAATTAGCAGTGTTATGCCAAGGACTCTTGTGGAAGTCGCACCACTTCCCGATATCTTTCTTTGTCTTTAGGTGTCCTTCTTTGCTTGTGGATTGGAATGGTTTTCTTGATATTTTCCATCTTTGATCTGTCCTTTTCTTTGTGGGTTGGGGCCACCCATTCCTGGCTTTTTCTATGAGGGGTTCCCAGGCCCAAATTGTCGCATCTTTTGTTTGAGCTTCTTCTTGATTTTGACGGCATATCGGTAGGCCATGCCTAAGGAAGAAATATCTAGAAATTCCATTTCAGTATGGATGTATCTATGCAGAGCACAATAATACTTGATCACTATATGTCGCTCTGAATCTTTGATACCTAGCTTGGTGCGCAAGGTATGGAAGATATTTGTGAACTTTGGCACTGCTTGGTCTCTTTCTTGCCGCAATGTGGTCTATTTGGTATACAAGTCGTCATAACTTTTGATATGGTAGTATTGTTAATTAATAGCATCTCTGAAGGATTCCCAGGTGTCCATGACTGTAAATAATGAGGGTTCCTCTATTTCATTTTTCTCACAGAAAGTTTCCCACCAATGTTTGACATGGGGAATGACTTTGAGGAGTGCAAAAGTAATATTTTCTCTATTCGAAAAGTTATGAAAATAAAAATACCCTTTTAGTAGATTCAACCACTTTTATACAACATCTGTCTCTATATAACCTTCAAATATAGGAATATCTAAGTAGATTTGTACATTGAAGGGGGCGATGCCTCCGCTCGAGGAATATGTGTCACCTATTGGTAGTCGCCGAAGGATTTGCGTGAAACTATCCATCATCTCGTTCCTATGTTGCATGAGGGATTCCTCAAGAAACATTTTGAAAGGATATCCTATCCCATCATATTTATTTTATCCTGCCATGAGAGGTCGTTTGGGTGTGCGAGATATTTTATCCTCAAGAGAAACAAGCTCGAGACGCAATTCTTTGTATCCTGACCTCGTTGGGGACATGCATTAAGACGACAAGGAGAAAACCACTTTGATACCATTGATCCAGATTTTATGAGAACAAATAAATGAATACAGAGTATTAAAATATTCTTAACACATAATAACAAAGGTACAGTAAAATTGGTTTTCTATTCAATAAGGAAATAAGGTGAAATTGTAAAATGCAGCGGAAAACAAGCTTGTTGGAATGGTGGCGGCTTATCTCTGAGATGAGATGTGATGGCTATGATCATTCGTAAGAATATCATTACAATGAGGCTTTGAAGGAATTTTTACAATAAACAAGAATGTCAAAAACCCTAGACATAAAAAAACCTAACCCTGGGAGATGAAGCGCCAAATGTCATGTGGGCCTCGTTTGGGTAAGTTAGTACATCAACTTCCTGGGGCCGTAACTTTTGCATAGGATCTTCGTTTTAGGCGCACGATAGCCCATTGGAAAGGTATCATCGAGGAGATTCATTTTGGGGGTTCAATCAGAGCCTTCATCTATCAATGAGAAGCTCGATCCCGAAAAACCTTCATTTAGGCCCTCAAAATGGCCCTGGAAGTTAAAAACTGTTAAAAATAGTAAATTGCCAAAATTGCCAGAAAATTGTTTTGAGGGAGTTGGACAACGTGGGTGGCCACTGATATCCACCTGGATCAAGTGAAGAATTTTTTGGATTCACATATCATCATCCCCTTGAGTTTTTTAGAGTGGGTGGCGAGTTTGGTGCTTGTGAGGAAGAAGAATGGGGAAACCAGGTTGTGTGTTGATTTCAAAAATATGAACAAGAGCTCCAAGAAAGATAACTACCCCTTGATGAAGATGGAACACATTTGGCAGAGAGTGACAGGATCATCCAGAATTTATATGGTTGACGTATTCTCTGGTTACAATCAAATATCTGTCTTTCCTGAAGATAGAGAGAAGACAACTTTCACAACTCCTTGGGGCACATTCATGTATGCTAAAATGCCCTTTGGATTGATGAATGCAGGAGAAACCTTCCAACGAGAAATGGACATTGCCTTCATTGGAGAAAAGGGAAAGTTTGTGGTCATTTATGTGGATGACATTACAGTATTCTCCAATTCTGATGAAGAACATTGTCACCACCTAAATAAAGTCTTCTTGAAGTGTAGAAGGTTTGGTATTTCTCTCAACCCTAAGAAATCTTTATTCACCATGAAAGAGGGAAAATTGTTGGGGAATATTATGTCAGTTGAAGGAGTGAAGATTGATCCAAGAAAAGTAGAGGCTATCTAGACCTTATATTTTCCCAGATCCAGGACAGAGGTTCAGTCTTTCTTGGGTAAAATCAACTTTCCAAGGAGGTTCATTTATAATTTTGTTGAGTTGGTCAAATACATTACATCCATGCTTAGAAAGGGAAATGAACTGAAGTGGACTGTTGAGTCTATAAATTATTTCGACCAAATCAAGAAGGCTTTGATTGAAGCACCTGTGCTCATCATCCCTGACTATTCTAAGGAATTTCTGATTTTCTTTTTCGCTTCATCTGATACACTAGCTGTTGTTTTTCTACAAAGAAATGCAGAGGGGTTGGAGCAACCTATTTCCTGTTTCAGCAAAGCACTGAGGGATGCAGAAATAAGATATGACTTCATGGAGAAGAAAGCCTATGCTTTGGTCAAGGCCCTTGGCCTCGGTAAGGGAGATACTAATCCAACTTGACATAGATGGGAAAAGAAGCAAGTGGATCGCCAAGATTCTAGAGTTTGACATGGAAATAAAACCCACCAAATTGGTGAAAGGCCAAGGTTTAGCCAGGTTTCTGGATGAATCAAATTACAAAGAATTGGGGGTTAATTTCATGAATGTAGACTCAGAAAATCAGCAAACTGGGATTGTTGTTGAAGACTCTCATGTCAGCCCCAACTTAGCAAGATGTCCTTGGTACAAAGATATCATATATTTCCTACATAAGTTGAGGCCTCCTGATGGTTTGGACAAAAAAAAGGTGAGATATTTGAAACTCAAAGAAATCAAATATTGTATCATTGATCTAGTTTTGTATTGGAAGGATCCTCTGGGAGTCTTGTTGAGGTGTCTAGACCCACAAGAATCCCAAAGAGATATGATTGATTTTCATGACAACTCGTGTGGGGGACATCGTTTTTCGAGGACTGTAGCTTATAAGATCCTCAGAGCTAGGTATTTCTGGCCAAGCCATTTTACTGATGTTTGTGCAAATATTAGAGTTTGCACCAAGTGTCAAAAGTTTGTTGGAAAGCAGCAGCTCAAATATTTTCCTTTGAAACCTGTAGTGGTTTCTAGACCTTTTCAGCAGTGGGGTCTCGACTTCATTGGAGAGATCCACCTAGCCTCAAGTGGCTAGCACAGGTGGATTTTGACCGCCACTGAATATTTTACCAAATGGATAAAATTCATCCCTATAAGGAGTGCCTCCCACAAGGTGATCATAAATTTCTTTGAAGACATCATATCCAGATTTGGTTTTCCAAGAAGGATTGTTACAGACAATGTTACCTCTTTCAGAGCTGAGCCATTGATTAATTTTTGTGAGCAGTATGGGATCACACTCATCCATTCTACTCCCTAATACCCTCAGGGAAATGGTTTAGTATATTATTATAACAAGAGCCTCATAAAGGTCATCAAAAGACTGTTAGAAGACAACAAGAAAGCCTGGGATTCAAAGATGAAGTTTGCATTGTGGGCTGACAGAGTTACAACCAAAATGTCATTGGGTGTTTCCCCTTTTCATCTCGTGTATGGGGTTGAGGCTATTTTTCCTGCTCATCTTTCTTTTCCTGTGGAAAATTTCCACTATGACTACCAAGGATAACTAGACGACATGGTCAGGAGGATACTGCAGCTGGTACACGTCCAACATACCAGGGAACAATTGCTTGATAAAGCACAGGACCATCAGCAGGAGATAAAGTGAGCCTTTGACAAGAAGATGAGCAAGGAATATTTTCATATGGGGGATATGGTGCTCAAGTGGGATGCCCCCAAACAAGACAAAGGAAATCATGGTAAATTTGAATCCTTGTGGATTGGCCCCTTCAATATTTCTGAGGTTTTTCTGAACAACACTTATGAATTGTAGAACTTGGAGGATTCTGAGGTTTTGGGTGGCCCTGTTAATGGGCATTTTCTAAAGAATTTTTTTTTTTAGGCTGTGACCAACGTCCCACCATTGTAAATACCACCCCCTTTTTGTTTTTATTTTTTATTTTTAATAAGAGACTCCATAACCCAATAGCTAAGGCATTGGAGCTATGCATTCTTGGCAGCTCACAAGGAGCATGCCATCTCCTGTGGAGACAAATGTTATCACATAATGTTGTCTGGAGTCATATATGTTCGTTGTTAATACCTAAGTCTATAATTCCTTTCCATGTCTCTCTCCTTTTCATAGGTTAGGTCTTGAAGTTTCTCCCTTTTGATTGTTAAAATCGGTTTTCTGTCTGACCCTTTTTTCATTTTTGCGCCCTGGTTTTCCTTAATGTCTTACCTGAAAGAAATTTTGGCTCAAGCCTTTTTTTTTTTCCTGAGGATGAACACTCTCCTCTTTTCTTTCATTCTCTAGTCCTTCTATTTTCCCAACCCACGTCCAGTCGTCCAAGACTTTGTTTACAGAGGCCGTAGCCGCGGGCTCAAGGTGCAATACTCAGAGTAGTCCATTCTGGAGTCGAATCAAGAAAAAGGGGCAAGTTCTACTTTCAATGGAAATAATTCCATGTGGAGTTCAGATTAGCGGCTTGCGAGCGTTCGAAATCTTAAAGTTGCACGAAGTATAGCTCTTGAGAAAACCCCGAAGAGAGTGTGAATTGTTGATCTTTAAGGGGATAGGTGGCAGTTGATCCAAGTTGTAATATCCCTAGGCAGAACCCAGTTGTAAATGTAAATGCAAATGTACTTAAGTTGGTGAGCCGTTTGATATCATTATGTATGTACTTTTCATGGCATAGTGCGCACATGTACTGCACAGTAAAATGATGAAGTGTGCACATTCTTGGATACTACGCGCAACAACTTAAGTGCACGTGATTTTGAGGCCAGGGAGCCTTTTGTGTATATGTTGTGTTTTATAGGTTGGTGAGCTAGTTATTATAAGATAGGATGCTTATGTTTTGATTAGGCTGGAGAGCCCAGATGTTAAAGGCTAGGGCACCTATTTTTTTATATGTCTCATAATTAATATAAAATACATCACTGCGCGTAGACTGTTGGAACAGGGGCAAACTCAGGGTTCAATGCTTCAACAACGCACCAACAAAACCCTAACTACCGGCCCTTTCGGCAACACCTGTGAAGAAGATGAAGTCTCACCTGAGGTAAAGGCAGGGGTGGTTGCAGGACTCCAATGTCTGCAACCTTAGCTGGGACACAGATATTTGATTGTAACACCTTAATAGAGAACTTAACATTTATAGTTCATTAGTATTCAAACTTAATTCACAGCGCAGGTAAACCCTAACAACAGATCAATGTAGTATTCACCCATATATAGTATATTTGAGCACTAAGCACATTCACATAGGTTAGATCTAGAATTCATTCATATTATTCAGCACTAAGCTTATCATATCAGATTCATCTAAGCATACATCAGTGCACTAAGAATTAATCATATGAACAATGGACAACCATAATTCCCAAAGAAACCATAACACAGGATATACGTGGTTCACCCCCAGCCTGGGGCTACGTCCACCAACTCTTCTTCTCTTTTATTGTCTTCTGTCAATCTTCTACATGCACAGAGCCACAAGATCCTACTCTGCATAGGACAAGAGATCTATGCACACTTCACTAGATCCTCCTTCCCCAAGCTAGATTATAGCACAAAGCCTTTACACGGTCTCTTACAATCACTTGCACTTAGCTCTGCAAGTTCTCAACATAACATGCACAAAGCATTTACAATTTGCACTCAACACGTTGGCTAGGTACCAAGCCTCCTTCCTCTTTCTTACACCGCCTAGAATTCTATTTATATATTACAAAAAGGGCCTAAACATGGGTAAACCCATGGGTCGACATCCCCATACCCGTTACATACGCCCAAAACCCAAAAATCCCTACACAAGGGGTTGAGATCCCATCATCTCCACTTTGACTTGCGCTTCTCTTTCGACAGCCTGTCGAAGTCCCAAAATAGGTCAAATATGACCAAGGATCCTCAAAACTTGGTCAAGGGCCAATAGGCCCCCAACACTCACCTGTGACTTGTCTCGAGTCACTCTAGTCTAGGTAGCTCTACTTCAAAGGCCCCAAACTTGGTTCGAGCTGCTTCGACCTATTTCTACGCCAAGGCCTCCTGCTCAATGAACTCTTGGATAACTGCTTCGTTGAAAGGTCCCTCTAAGCGTTGTTTGACTACAGTGACTACTTGCTCTAGTTCTACTCCTCAGCCTTCAATATCCTCAAACAATTGGCATTCTTCATCCTGGATTGGTTGGAGCCTCTGAGTCACTTCCATGATTTTTCTCTATATGGTGTGGACCTGCTGTTGAGCAGTGCATTGTTCCTGGGATTGCTTCATCCTTTCAACTGCACCTGTACTTTCGCTACTTGTTGCTTTGCCTCCTGGAGCTATGACTCCATTGCCTTCAGTTCAGGGTATTCAGTAAGTCACTCGTAGGTATGTGAAATTCTACTAATAAGTTGTTTACATTCTAGAGTGAATGCTCTGATCCTCTCCACTTCGCTCCGGGTAGTGGCTTCTTTTTGGCCTCACACATTCTGTAGGGTACTTGGCACTGTTTGTAGCTCTAGGTCGGTGATTCTCTATTGAATATGTTAGATATATTCTGCAAGTTGCGTTACTTATTGCTCCACTAGTTCTTCTGGCTTTTTCTCTAAGCCTGTCACAGAGCTAACTGCTCTGTTGACTAATTCTTTGACTGTGAGCTACTCTGCGAGCAACTGCTCTTTCTCTTGCTTGACCTGTGCTCTCTCCTCTTAGAACTTGGTGTGGAGTTCATCCTTCTCCTGTTGCACAACTCAGCGTTGGTCTACCACTTCTTGTTGTTCTTACTTCAGGGTCACCATGGCCTGTTCTTCCTCTTCTTGCGCTCGACAAAGGTGAGCTTCAGTCACTTCAGCTATTCTACGGAGTTAGGTAGGATCATCTCCCAAATCTGGTTCTTCTAATGGTGGGGGGACAGTGAATACTTCATGGCTGGATTGAAGGGCCTATTGTACCCCTCTTAGTTTTGTCTCAATGTTTTCATACATGGATGCTTGCTTGGCTTCAGTGTTCTTCATAATATCCTGTGAAGCATTTGATACAGTTGCAATGATGAAGTCAAGGTCATCGAGCGCGAGGAGAGTCTGTAACTTAGTCTTGGTGGCTTTGGATTTCTTCCGCAAGGTAGGTTTCATGGGGGGAACCTTTCTTTTCTTTTAGGGATCAGCCTCATCAACAAGATCCCTAGGATGTGTTACTTCACCTTGCTTCTATTGATATTATTTTCCATTGGTCTCTTCTTTATCTACTTCGTCATTATATACTTGTCCAGGTGATTCTGAAGCAGTTTCGTCTGATGCACTGCTAAGGTTTTGTACCTCTTTGGTATTCTTCCTTGGGCTAGGTCCAGGTGTATCATGCTCATCGTGAGTGGCCTCTGAGCTACCAATTAGTTTGGGATCAGACATTTCTATAAGGTCAGCATGGATAAGGAGCTCTGTAGACCATTCCTTAGTTATCTCTTCGAGGTCCTCCTCTGTGAGCGTATAGTATGACTGAAGCTCTTATTTATGCTCGTCTACGCACGTAATGATATAGTGTCAATCTGTTTGAAACTTCATGAGGGGTCTGAATTGGTGCAGGGTGTTTGAAGTCATATGAGGGACAACCCCAATAGCCCTCTTTAACTAGAGATAGTATGTGTGGAATACCATGTTCGACTGCCATTGTTTTCCCATATCGCTCGAATACTAGAGTGAGGTGAACTTTGCAGCGAGTGGCTCAAATGGCTCAATGTCCAGGAAGGTCTCACATTTCGGCATCTCCCAAGCAGTAAATGCTATGAGGATCATAAGCCAGCTAAAATGGAACTCATAGTTTTGATCCTGAGATTCGTGACAATCCAATTCTAGCTGGTTGACTAAGTACTTTGCCCAGTTCATTTGGAGTCCTTCTACACATTTTCCGGCGAGATCAACAATGAACCTTGTGACCTACGTAGGTATTTTCTTTCTCACTAGCTTTCCTGCAATCAGCTGACAGGCTAGGCACACTGCACCATTCTGGATGGAAGCTACCTTTTATCCTCGTGTTCCCTTTTCTACATCGCCATAGGTATCCTTAATTCTTTGTGCTAGGGCATGGTCTACAACCTTCCTTGAGTAGAAGTCTTATGGGTCTGGTCCCTGCATGCTCAATCAGGTGATCCTATGGATCAATGCCAAATCGACTGTGATGTGTTGTCTAGCCATAGATAGCCTCCATGGGAGAACAATAGAAGGATCTTGACACACGCGTTAACCTCCTACTGCCTTCCAAAATGTGGAATCTTCATCACATTCAATATTGTGGACTGCGCGAGGTTCATAGTCCATGGTTGGGGGATTATTTTTGAGTTCTTCCCCTTCATCCTAGTCAAGTATCTGTGAGGAGCGAGCATACTGTGGTTATTGAGGTCCCCTAGGTTGAAGTCATTGAATTTTAATGTCGCGATCTTATCCTACTGTGTTCTAACTACATGTATCCTCTTTGGGAGGTATGCAGTAACTAGGGTGTAATCGAAGTCTCTGGGGACACTATCACAACTCACCGCGCCAGCCAAAGGTAGGATCTAGTCGGGCAGGATAGTCGGGATTAACTTCACATTCACCAATTCATATCGATGCTTGGTTCTTTTCTCGGTTGCAGCTCGAGATGGTCCAGATTTGTGAGCAATCGATGGGGATGCTTGAACTCCTCTCGTCGATGAGGCTTGAATCCCTTCGAACATTACTTTTTAAGCCATTAGATCGATGAAAACTTCTTCGACCCACTTCTCTATGGAACTGAGTTCGTCTGACATGCACACTCAAGATCGGATTACTCAGGTCAATGACTGGATGTTCAACGCGATAGATCGGGTGGTGAAATCTCAGTAAACATGACGCGGTAGCAATGAGTTGGCTTGGATACAATTCACAAAAATGTTTTTGGTTCAATAGTCGATGCAATAAGTAGACAATGATGTAATGGATCTCTCCAACGAATGCGAGGCCTTCATCAATGCAGTTATGTCTGTTGCGGTGCGGTCCCAATGGTCTGATGATGAGCTTTCTGGTCATAACTGTTGTTCTAATTGTTTGGGGGCATCGGTCTAATGGTCATAATGCCTCCAATGGTTATATTTCTTTGCCATGGCAAAGTGCCATGTTGCACTATTCTGATATCTCGGTGAAGTTCCAGTTTTGCAAGCCTTCCTTCTATGAAGTCCCCTCTGGAACCTTCTGCAACTTTTCTATATTTTCTCTCTTCTTTCTGATCTTTCTAGCCTTCTTCCCTATGATCTTCATCTCGGTATTCCTCTTTCCATTCAAATTCTTATCTCCTTTTTGCATTGTAACTTCGCGTTGTTGAGATTATTTCATAGGGTTCAAGGGCAATACTTCTTCTCTATCTGGGGTAGGTTCTCCACTCTTCTGTGAGTCTTCTTGTATTCTTTCAACTTCGACATCCAAGTTTCTGGTTATAAACAACTTCGATTTGTTCTCATGTTCTTCAATCAGGTGCATTATCCTCCTAGTCATGAAATATTTTAATTATTTCTTCTTTTTTTCTAGGGCTTCCGCTTCTTTTCTTCTGGCCTAATCCTTCTCAATCCAGATTTTTCCTAGTAACATAGCAAATGGGGCACTATCTCAATAAATTTAACAACCTAAAAATCTTCCTCCGTCAAAGTTCCATGAGCACTCATAGATATATGGGTAAGTATTCCATATAGGGTTATCATCTTTCCTCTAAATAATCATATTCCTCCCAATGAAGGAATCATAACAGGCTTTCCTAAAATTTCCCAGGTTCTTTCTGTGATGATATTCACCTGTGTTTCCTTATCCAGAACATAGTCAATGTCGAAGTCTCCTATTCTTGTTTCTATGCACTCTTTTTCTTTGAAGATCTCTAATAAGTTGATATTTATGTTATCATTCGGGGTTTCTTTCATTTGTAGCAATACATTCTCTGATTCTTTCTGGGGTTCTTCCATGGTCTTAGTTGCTTGATCTTCCTCAGAACTTTCTTATCTTGTATTCATTCTTTCAACCTTAGCAATCATTCTAGGGAAATCAAAAAATTCATGGTCCATAGCTTTACAACAAAGAAAACTAGGTCTTCTATCAGGGAATTCCTTAGCAAGATGTTACAGTCTTCTACAACTATAACAAAGAATTAATCCTCTTTTTATTTTAAATGATACCAAACCTTTCCTGTACTGTGCACTAGGATCATAGTAGCTAACCTGCAAAAAATTCTTTCTAGGACCCTGTATCCATTTGTTAGTCCAAACATTCTTTCTATGCATAGAAATGGCATATCTTTCATCATTTCTATCAGATCTACTCATATCAAATCTTTTTTCTTCTAGTTGTGCCCTAGTTTTCAGGCTAGGACAAAATTTATCAAACATACCTAGATTCATACTTTCGAAACAAAAATTTCCACTTATCTTACCTTTTCAATCAAAACTTTTCACTGTTCTTACCTTTATCAGAGCACAAAGCTTCAATATCTTACCTCTTTTCTTCAGATCTGACTTCTCTTTTCAGCACAGAGCTTCACAAGTCAAGTAGAATACTGCGCACTAGGACAACATATCTATGCATGAAGCTTTCTCTTTTCTTCATTTCCCAACATTCACAGTTTCAGGTCCCAGCAACAGAACCATTTGTTGGGACAGGGGAAAACCCAGGGTTCAACGCTTCAACAATGCACCAACAAAACCATAACTACTGGCCCTTTCGGCAACACCTGCGAAGCAGATGAAGTCTCACTTGAGGTAGAGGTAGGGGTGGTTGCAGGAGTGTTGGCAACCTTAGTTGGGACACAAATATATGATTGTAACACCTTAATAGAGCACTTACCAGTTATGGTTCATTAGTATTCATCCTTAATTCACAGCGCAGGTAAAATCTAACAAAATATCAGTGCAATATTCACCCTAGATATAGTATATTCGAGCACTAAGCACATTCACATAGGTTAGATCTAGCATTCATTCATATTATTCAGCACTAAGCTTATCATATCAGATTCAACTAAGCATACATCAGTGCACTAAGAATTAATAATATGAACAATGGACAACCATATTGCACAAAGAAACCATAACACAGAATATATGTGGTTCACCCCCAACCTGGGGCTACGTACACCAAATCTTCTTCTCTTTTATTGTCTTCTATCAATCTTCTACATACACAGAGCCACAAGATCCTACTCCACATAAGACAAGAGATCTGCGTGCACTTCGCTGGATCCTCCTTCCTTGAGCTAGATTACAGCACAAATCCTTTACACAGTCTCTTACAGTCACTTGCACTTAGCTCTGCAAGTTCTCAACATAACATGCACAAAGAATTTACAATTTGCACTCAGCACCTTGGCTAGGTACCAAGCCTCCTTTCTCTTTCTTACAATGCCTAGACTTCTATTTATATACTACAAAAAGGGCCTAAACATGGGTAAACCCATGGGCCGACATCCCCATACCCATTAAATAAGCCCAAAACCCAAAAATCCCTAAAAAAGGGGCAAAGATCCCATGATCTCTACTTTGACTTGCGCTCCGCCTTCGACAGCCTTTCAAAGTCCCAAAATAGGTCAAATATGACCAAGGATCCTCAAAACTTGGTCAAGGGCCAACACAAACCGACCACAATAAAAGAGATGGGAGATTAAAATCCAATGGTTAGGGAAAGGGAGGGGACTAAAAGTTGAGGAAAGGGGATAAGCTCGGGATCTTAAGTCAAAAAGGAATATTATATTAATATTTCTTAAATCATAAAGTATGGATAATTATTTTATCCTAAGTTCTAAATTTGGGGACAAGTGGGCTAAAGTAGCTCCCAACATGACAAGTGTCAAGTTGGGGACATGCATACATATTGTTGGGATTTAGTTCATTTTCCCATCTTTTCCATCATTCTACCCATCATTTCTTCCATCTTTCAGTCATCCAGTCAATCATCCATGAGTATGCACACACCCATTGAGCTATCCTTCATATCTTCATGATTGTACCTCAACCTGTATCCATAGCCATTTTGTTTTGGTGTATCTAGTTAGCTTGGGAGATGGACTAAAGAAGCGGGTTGTCAGGCCCGTGGGATATTGAAGAGGCGGGTTGTCAGGCCTGTGAGAAATTCTCTGGGTGAGAGAATTGTTGGGAATTGATTTCCTGAAGGTGCTAAACTGCAGCTACAGTGCTCTGAGACTTCCTGTCTGGCCTGTTGCTAAATCCCAGAAAGGAAGTGGGGCAGCCGACAGAATGTTTAGCAGAGAAGGGTCACACTTCCTAGGTGTGACTAGCATGTGGGAAATGAGGGATTGTAGGTTTTTAGTTTGAATTAGCACCTGAGATGGAGTATTTCCTGTTGTCTATGAGCCTTTAGCCTAGTTAGGAATCCCTTTACCAGGGTGGATTTTAGTCCCAGCTCGGGGGTGACTCACTGATGAGAGTGATGAACAGTGTGGTCTAAGGCTAGGAGGTTCATGGAAGGTCTTCACACATTTGGTGTCATTCTTACCAAGATAAGTTCCAATTGTGTGATAAATTTACATGTTGCATTGTTATTTACGTGCTTATTTTTATGGGTTATCATATGTGTGGTTATAATTGTGTTTATTTTTATGGGTATTTCTTGTATATGTTGCATGTATATGTTTAATGTTATTTCAGTGTGAATCTGTGTATTTACAGATGTATTTGTATGTTTACATTTTATATATAATGCTTCTGCAAGAGTTATGTGTGTATATATTTTAATTGCATGCAGTTCGAAAAATTTATGTGGCATAGCTCAGTTGGATATTGGGTATGTTACAGTATGTTCTGTAGAGAGAACGTAAGAGTTATCTGGCATAGCGTGGCCCGACATGGATGGATGGGGACGTTACACAAGTGTTCTGGGAAATGATCTTTGGGATTTTCGAAGTGAGAAGTGCATAAAACTCCCGAAGAGCCAAAGCTCATACTCCCGAAGAAATTATGGACTGTTGATCTTGAAATCAATAGAATCCATTGATCTTGGCGGCAGTACCTCTAGAATCTCTTAAGAGCCAAAGTCCTGAAATCAAATGTGATCCATCAAAAGCTGGGAACACATGGAGGTAGATCCCTCACTTTGGGATTCGACACTCTCGAATATTGTAGAACTCAAGTATTCACAAATCCTGAAGGGCCAAAGCCCGAAGTCCCAAAACGCCGAAGTGCCAAAGTCCCGAAGTCCTGAAGCTGCCAAAGCGCCAAAGTGTCAAAGTTCTAAAATGAATCTAGACCATCGATCTGCGAGGGACACACATCATCATATCTTTGTTTATAGAGGATTTACTTGAAGGAATATCCATGGGACATATGGAATAGATCCGTGAACTCCGGATAAAGGTCCAAGGTAATTCTCGACCGTTCGATTCAAGAGGAAATGTGACATTAGATCACCAGCTCTGGGTAAAAGCATGGAGGAAGCCCAGGTTTGAGATTTGATCTTCTCGGAGTCCTGAGACCCGAAGTAATTCTCATTAGTCAATCTCAAGGGGCCACACATAATCAGATCCATAACTCCGGGTAAAAGCAGTCGAAGGCAGAGGAGGTTTGAGATTTGATTTTCTTGGAGTCCAGAGATCTGAAGAAAATCTCAGTCGTCAATTTGAAGGAGGTATATTTGATCCGTTGATATGGTATTTTTCAACGTCAAAAGTAGCGCCCTCCCCCCCAAGGCACAGTTTGGTAGATTTTGAAATTGGTGGGAAGATAAGCTTGACAGTGGTGCTAAATCTAGTGGTTGAGTCCAGATCATAGATCGAGACCAAATCTACAGCCACAGTCCATTGCGGGGATGCAACATGCTCGAGCGATAATTTTCTTGAGCGGTCCCACAATTGAAACCATGTTAAGGAGAAAGTGTTACGTGGAAAAAGGTGGTGGATTGTGGGCCCAAAAGCGGTCTAAACCCAAACCACTTTTGATCGGCCCCGCAATAACATGTTCATATGGCATACTATCCGAGAGCAGCACGTGGCCACCCCCGGCGATTTAAGTCTTGTTGAGTCCTCAAGGAAAAGCAATGAATGAAAATAGACATGGAGGTTGAAACCTCAGCTCACCCCATAAATGGAAGGCATGGAGGATCTGGTCATGGAGACAGAGCTGTCCGCCTGAGGTACCCCTGCGAGCCGATTTTATAGAAGACCCATGTTGATCTGAGCTCGCGTCTAATAGAATTCTACACGCTTAGTCTAACAGAAGAATACATCGACACAAAGATTTG
>JZKD02S2356322.1:872189-899165 GCA_000966675.3 Picea glauca | reverse complement strand
TATATATATATATATATATTACTTAAATCAAGCAAATACATTCTGAAAATGCACAGATTCATACAGAATGATAATAAAAATATACATGCAATAGACACAGGAATAACCCATAAAAATAAACGCATACATAATAATGCAGCATATAATTTAACACAAAATGGACACTTATCTTGTAAAAATGTCACCAACTTCGTGCAGACCTTCCACGAACCTACCAGCCTTAGACCACGTTGCTCATCACTCTCAGTAGTGGGTCACCCCCGAGCTGGGACTAAACTCCACCTGGGTAAAGAGATTCCTAACCAGGTTGATGTATCTCAGACAACAGGAAAGACTCTGTCATAGGTGCCAACTGAAACTAACAGCCTACAGTCCCTCATTCCCCACATGCCTGTCCCACCCCAGAAAGTGTGCCCCTTCTCTGCTCAACAGTCCTTCGGCTACCGCACTTCTTTTCCAGGGCTTCAACAACAGGTCGGACATGAAGTCTCAGAGCCCTGTAGCTGTAGTTTAGCACCTTCGACAATCAATTCCTAGAAATTCTCTCACCTAGAGAGATTTTCTCACAGGCCTGAAAACCCGCCTCTTCAATCTCCCACGGGGCTGACAACTCGGTTCTTCAGTCTAGCTCCTAAGCTAACCAGGTACAGGTACATGTACTGGTATGGATACAAGTACAATTCTAGTAACAGAATAGTATGGTGGATAGCTGAGTGAGTTCCTGAATGATGATGGAATGATGAATCATAGGAAAATGAACTAAGTCCAAGCTATATGAATGCATGTTCTCAACATGACACTTGTCATGTCGAGAGCTACTTTGGTCCACTTGTCCCCATCCTTAGAACTTAGGATAAAATAATTATCCATACTTTATGCTTTAAATAATATTAATATAATATTCCTTTTTGGCTTAAGCTCACTGGCCTCAAAAATCGCACGCACTTAAGTTTGTTGCACGCAGTATCCTAGAATGTGCACACTTCATCATTTTAGCACGCAGTACATGTGTGCACTATACCATGGAATGTGCATGCAAAATTATATCAACAACTCGCCATCTTATAAGCATTTTTACATTTACATTTACAATTTGGGGTTCATCCTAGGGGTATTACACCATTTCATGCTTAAAGGGCCTCCTTCACCTCAATTATATATGAGAGAGTGAGAGGAGAACAATTCCCATGATGCATGTGGGATAAACTGGACTAAGTTTATAAAATGTCATAGGCATGCAAAAATACTAGGACTTCCCGGACGGTCACCCATCCCAATACTACTCTAGTCGAGCGCGCTTAACTACAGAGTTCTAATGGGATCTGGTGCATTAACACTAAGTTGTAGGCGTGAACATAATAACATTATATGATGTCTGTAATTAACAAGTGAAGATGACATTACAATGCATTCCCCATCAAAAGGGTGAATGTTATGGTTTATCAAAACCACAGGCTCAAAATGGTGATTCAGTGGAAAAGGTGGATGGCCACCAAGATCCATTTGGATCATTCCTCCCCACTTAGGAAGCAATGGTCCCCATTGTGTCAAGTTCCCTTGGGAGATGGGGATACTTCTGCTAAATCTTAAGCTTGGTGCGCTAATTGCCTTGATGAAGAAGTTGTCCTGCTTAGCTTGTTGAAGGTTGTCATCAACCTGTTGTTGGAGGGGTTCAATCTGTTCAACCAATCTAGTTGCATGATCTACTTTAGTGTGGGAGGACTCTGTCGGTGAAGATGCAACATGAAGAGTATGAAGGGTTATGTTATAACCTTGCTTGACTAGGCAGTGTGGAGGCACCCCCGTAGGTGCAACAATAAAATTTTGGTACTCTTCTACAATCTTGTTGATTTGTTTCTACTGGATAGAAAGGTCTTGGGCTGAGGCTACAGTGGTTGCAGTGTCCTTATGTTCACCTTCTGATCAGATTGTGAAGAGGCTAAACTTTGCAGTATGAGAGATTACTTTGTGGCATTGTTTTGGTGGGACAATAGTTGAAACTACCTATGGTATCTTGTATAGTTGACCCTCCAGAGTAACAATGACGCTACGAGGTCGAGACTCATAAATAGCATGACGAATCCACATATATGGTTGGCCTAATAGAACATCATAGATGTCCAGTGGGGAAACATCACATAATACATCATCCTTGAAGGGCTTGATGTCATAGGAAAGGCGACATTGTTGGATGACAGAAATATCTTGACCCTGGCGAAGCCACCCAATGTTGTATGGTTGTGGGTGTGGTGTTGGAAAATCCAACTGCTTGACAACCTCTGATGAGATAATGTTTTTTTGGATTCCGCTATCAACAATAAAATGCAGTGGGGTACCCTTCACTCACATATATGAATGGAAGAGTCTCTCACTCCCCCTCCTCAAGATCCTCTTCTGGTTGGATTGTTGTAGTTGCGACAGTAGCAGTGGGTTCTGCATCAATGATTTGTCTCCTTTTATCATTTTCTGAATCAGGGTCCAAGTCAGGGTTTGGATATTTATTTTTGAGCTCGACCACCAATGACTATATTGAGCGACATTCATTAGTGTTATGCCAAGAGCTATTGTGGAACTCACACCACTTTCTGGTGTCTTTCTTGGACTTCCTGTTACCCTTCTTTGCCTGCATCTGGAGCTGGCTCTCTTAAGGTTGGACTTCCTTGCTCTGTCCTTCATTATGTGAGTTAGAATTTCCTTTTCCATGCTTCTCCCACTTACTCAGTTGCTTGAATTTCTGCTCAATTTTGATTGCATATCGACAAGCATCTCCCAATGAGGAGATGTCTAGATAATCCATCTCTGTTTGGATGTACCTGAGTAGACCATTGCGGTACTTCAAAACTAGGTATCGCTTGGAGTCTTTGATACCCATATTTGAGCACAAGGTATGAAATATGTTGGTGTACTCCGACACTGTCTGATCTCTTTTTCGATGCAGATTTGTCCATCTCATGTATCGGTCATCATAGTTTCTGACAAGGTAGAACTCCTCCTTTAAAGCATCTACAAAGGTTTCCCAAGTGGGTTCTCTCCCAAATAATGTAGATTCGTCTGTGGTGTACCTCTCCTAGTAACCTCTCCTAGTAACCTTCCCACCAAGCTCTGACATGGGCAAGGTATTTAAGGAGCACGAAGGTGATCTTTTCATTGTTGGAAAATTTTTAGACAGAGTAATAACCTTCTAGTGGATTCAACCATTTTTCTAGAGCATTTGCATCTATTTGGCCTTCAAATAAGGGGATATCAAAATTGACTTATACCTTGAAGGGTGTTGCACTTGCGAAATGGATTCTTGTCAAAGATACCTCAGTTGTTGCCATCGGTAGTCTTCAAAGGATTTGAGCAAAGTTGTCCATCATCTTGTTCCTTTGTCGCACGAGGGCTTCCTTGAGCAACGTCTTCAAAGGATCTCCTACTTTGTCATCTCTCTTTTCTTCCGCCATCGGAGGTTGTTTGCGTTGGTGAGAGAAATATTTCTCAAGTGAAACTAGCTTGAGACCCAACTCTCTATACCCTGACCTCGTCGGGGACCTGCTCTGAGAAACGACAAGGAGCAACCTTCTCTGATACCACTGATCCAAATTATTTTGAGAACGACGTGAAGGATTATTTTGAGAACGACATGAAGGAAGAAATATAATAGAGATATAATACTGAAATACACAAAAATATAGCAGAGAACACAAGAATATAGTGAAACCCAACTTCCATCACTGAATAAGATAGAAAAACATTGTAGAACAAAAACTGGAAAAATGGGGTAGCTTATCTCTAAAAAGAAAGAGATGTTGGCTACACTTCATTCACAAGAAGCTTTACATCACACTCCATTGCATGCTTAAAGGGCCTTTTTCACCTCAATTATATATGAGAGAGTGAGAGGAGAACAATTCCCGTGATGCATGTGGGATAAATTGGACCAAGTTTATAAAATGTCATAGGCATGTAAAATACAAGGACTTCCCGAGCAATCACCCATCCCAATACTACTCTAGCCCGAACGTGCTTTACTGCGGAGTTCTAATGGGATTTGGTGCATTAACAGTAAGTTGTACGCATGAACATAAGACCATTACATGATGTCTATAATTAACAAATGAAGATGACATTACATTCCATTCCCCATCAAAAGGGTGAATGTTATGGTTTATCAAAACCACAGGCTCAAAATGGTGATCCAATGGAAAAGGTGGATGGCCACCGAGATCCATCTAGATCATTTCTTTTGAAAGGCCAACCATCACAATGGTTTGTTTCCCCTTCATATTTTTCCAAAAAGACAAAATAAAATAAAACAAAACGTTCATGCTTATTACAAATTTACAAAATATAACCATAGTTAGATATGCCTATCTTGTGACATTTTGGAATAACTTTTGTGACAATAAAAACTCCTATTGATCTAGCATGAAACACATCCTTTTAGGATCAGGGTTTGAAAGTAAAGCAATGATCAACTACTAGATTTCATTGAGGAACACTACTATTAACATAATGATTGATTGGTTGCGAAGTAGTTATGCTTTATTGCCTGACTTTTTATATACATATATGTGAAAGCATAGTTATATATGAATACATTATAACATTTGGAAATAAGTTTGAACATTATAAAATCAATCTTCTTCTCACTTGGCAAATGTGTTGGAGAGAAACTTTACCCCAATGTAGCAAGGTTCTCCTACCTTTCTTAAAAAAATATATAGTCTAAATCTTCTACCTTTTGGTGGTGATTTTTTCAGTTTGATTTTGCCCGAAATCCTGTGAGGAATGGTAGGATCCGCAGATTTGAGTGGCTAAGTTTGTATAATCTAAGTGCCTCAAGAGTTTTTCAGCACACTGAATCCGTTTATGCATTCATAAATGAAATTTAAACAACAGAAAATAGAAATTATGTCTAGATTTGCATCGCCAAATTCCGATCAAAAATCCCAAAAAGTAGAACGTTTAGCCAAAAAAACAAAAAAAATGATGAGTGTATATTGCATCTATATACACTCCCTTGATTGGGAGTGTATGTTATACAAGTGCCCTCCAATGTGGGGTTGAATAAAAGTGCCTCCTGAAGATACTCCCCATGATTGTGAAGGGCTTCCAGCAAATGAAGGTTGCCCCCCTGCCAGCGGTGGATTAATGACCGGGGTATGACTGGAAAACGGAGGTTTCCCTCCAGGAGGAGCATGAAAAGGGGGTTGTCCCCCATGAGGGGTAGGACCACCATAAAATGGTAGTCCTCCAGGAGGGAATGGTTCATTAGATGGTGGTTTCCCTCCAGTCGGTTGTGTTTGGCTGGCAGGGGTCTGCATTCTCGGCTGAAAAGATGTCCCAGCAGGATCGTGTGGAACATATGGATTTGTAGAGTAAAATCTTGTAAAAATGGGGGTAGCGATTGAAGTGCCTTGGATATGAGTAGAGGTGATGAGTCTAGCATTAGGATGGACTTGTGCTGATGTAATAATAGGGTTAATGACCTGATCGACTGGGTGATTCATAGTTTGACCGGATGGTCCTATTTCACTAGGAGGGTCATGAGGATGAAAGGGTTGTCGAAAGGATTTGAAATTCTCATAGAGATTGCATCCCGATGAAGTCCTCCATACAGAACGAGCAGGTGTGGGATTGGTATCTACTGCTATGCTAGGATGAACATGAGTCCTATAATCATCACCAAATATTGGTTATGTGGATCCCATATATGTTTCGGTAAAGGTTCTCTCTGGTAATCATGGGACCTCTTCGTCTATGATGTTCCCAAGGGAGTTTAAGCAAAGAAAAAGTGGTTTGAGAGGGGTTACCAACACAGATGTAGTGTGAGGAGTGAGATTTTCAATTGTAACCAAAGTGCCTTCTAAGTTATCTAACGGAGGAGCAATAACACTTCCAGCGTCGGATTGATTTTCTACCTCTCTATGGTAGTTGTCTTCTGGAGGGTTAGGAGGCAAGGGTTGATAGCCTTCCAGAGGCAACCCGTGCATCCTATGTGATCGGTGAAGACCTTTATTGTATACATGCTCAATTGTGGAGAATAACATAACACACTGAAAATCTAGGGCCAACTAACAAAAAGAAACATCATATGCTAATAAAATCTAGGAATCAACCAAGCAAACAAAAAAATATTCTCTCGATGATCGTACTAGTTGGTGATGAAATCCAACGTCGCGTGATCAAGTCGAGAAGGGGCTAGGATATGGTGGAATAGTTACAATGGTGACTTGCTTAACGGACTTTCACCTTGGTGCAAGCTCCCACGCAGTAATTGTGGATTTACCCTCCAAGGAGCCTGAGTGAGTTTGACCAATGTCTGTTCCAGGTATAGTGAGACTTCCCTTCACCATTACCTTGTGTAAGTACCTAAAGATTATGGCAACTAAAGACACCAATTCACAGTTAGTCTCTGGGCGGGTACATTCGATAGTCCGATCCGAACGTATGGGCAGGATAGCAGGTCTGAAATCAACCCGAGAAGCTCCCACACATAATCATGGGTATACCTTCAAGTGACCCCCAATATACGATCCGACCACTACAAACAGTTGAACCACAGAGGGATAATATATGTAATTCGCTCGAATGTGACCTCGTGCATAACCCCTATGTGAGAGGGGGATCCCAAAAAACCTATACGACAATTGGATTTGACTCTCCCTAGCTCATGATGCTAATGCTTGTTTTGAAAACTTTGGAGAGTTGTACTCACAGCCTAATCCAAAGTGCTAATCCTAGTCTAATGTTGGTGGAAGATCCTAAAAATAAGAAATGTTCTAGATAATATTTTAGTTAGCGTTCTTTCTACAACTGTTCTTTACTCAAAGGGTGTATGAAAGTGAAACCGATGGAACGATGACTCAATTCCCAAAACATGCATAAAAGATGATAAGCAATCGTTGCTTTTCAATGAATGCCTATTTAAGGGAAAGAGAAAGAGTTGTTTTCACTATCAAACACTAATATGGAATGTCCTCAATCAATTTGTTCTCAATCAAATCCAATGTAATGCTGAAACATTTTAGAAATGCCTTCTAATATGAAAACCAATCACTAAGATGTACCTTCGTTGTTTGTATGCGAATGATGATTAATTCAATGCAAAACTTCTCCTGCTAACTAAATTTTTAGATCAAGGAGATTCAGACAAGCATAAGCATATTTCACACAAACAACACACCCTCTTGCTATGATTGAAACAAGAAGCAAAAAGAAAACAAAAGATAACAAAGAAAATAAAAAAATTCACACAAAAGAAAGATGCTAAGAAAAATGACCTCAAAGAACCAAATAAGATGATTCACAGATTTCTGATGTCCTTCACCACAGTTTTCACTCAGTCAGATAAGAGAGGAAAATGACAAATTGCCTCCAAATCGTGAAGGACAAATTGCAAAGTAAGGACAAATGTCAAAAAAAAATCCAAACAACAGAGGATGAATCCTTAGAAAACAGGGTACTGGAGGCCAATACCAAGATGGACTGAAAGTATGAGACCCTGAGCAAATGTAAAAAGCAGAAACTGAACCCCAAAAAATTGAAAAACTAGAGGATTTTTCACAAAAAGGGGGAGCGCTCTGGTGTAAGGGGCACCAGAGCATTATAACGCTCTATGTAAGACCATCAGGGAGCACTGGCACTCTGATCACATAGGCATGGGAGCACTCTTCTTCAATAACTCAGAAAAGTTCCTAGAAACTCGAAAATTCAAGAAAATTCAGTCAATCAGGGCGATCATGATGACACAAAGAGGCAATCAAACCATTCTAAGAATACAAAATTTAATGGAGAAGATCAAATGAGTGGGAAAAGGGCCAATACAATATCTGGGAAAGGAAACACAAATCATGTTTCCTCCCCAGTGGAGTCGCCAATTTCTGTTGTAGGAAAATCTCGCTGCGGACATGCATATCTCCTCTTGAGAGCTAGACCCTTAACTCTAAGACAGAAGGTGCTTAACATGGACACTGACTTCCTTTTAGATCTAATCAAGTTGATGAATAGGAGAGAAGGAGGAAGGTGTGTACCTTATGAACATCGTTTTTCCCTGCAAGGTCCAGGATGAGCTTCGATCTTGAGCTCCTTGGTAGGTCCTGCAAAATAAACAAAAGTACAAAAGACTTCCTACTCTACTGAGATTAGCTAAAACATATATCCATCTACTGCAGACAAACTTATATGGAACAAGTACAAGTTTGAAAGAAACAAGTCAAGCATTGATTGTATTAATGAAAACAACAATGAAGAATACTTACAACCATAGATGTGAGAGCAGCAGCTTAATCAAGTTCTCCTTGTCCAAACCCTTTCTTAAACAGTCCATGCACAGAATGTTGATGTTCCAAATGACATCTTCCTCATGATATCATAAGTTAGATGCTTCACAATTCTTTTCCCTCACTTCTCATGAGAACATAAGTTTGGTATCTCTAAACTCCTCTATCCCCTCTCCTCCATGGAAATCTCTCATTATATAGGATTTGGAGGCTTAACTACCATGGAGAGGATCTCTCATCAGATCCACTAAGAAAGGGATCACTAAGATATTTAGGAAAAAAATATCTCTTAAGTATTTTGGGGAGGAAATATCTCTCAAGGATTTTAAGGAGGAAATATTTCAACCATCCATGAGATCCTCCACCTTCCCTAAAAATTAGGAAACCAAATGTGAGATGGATTCTCACACTTAATTACTTTGTTTTTCATGAATATTAATAATAATTCATGTGCACTTGATTCTCACACTTAATCAATTTCTTTTCTATGAATATTAATAATAATTCATGTGTACTTGGTATTTTGGCCTTCATGTAATATATCCCTCCTCCTCATTGACTAGAGATTATGACATAGGTCATTCCATGGTGTCAAGGTGTATGAGACACTTATATGACACTTTATGACACTTAGGGCGAGGTACCTAGGTGTGCAAATTTCATGTGTAACAACTGTGCATCATGCATTTTTAGTGTGGACACCTGCATACATTCATTTTTTTTATGCACATCAATTCCTCATGAATTCCACTACAGAAATTGGGGTTTGTACTAGACTGAACATTGCACATGCAGTAGAAGTTTTGAGAAGGTATATGTCAAAACTAGGGAATGAGCATTGGACAGTAGTAAAGAGGGTTTTCAGGTATTTGTGTGACACTACCAATTATGGATTGTGATATCAAGGAAGACCAGGATTGGGCAGAGTGTTGGACATACATGCCTTTGTGGATGCAGATTGGGATGGAGATATGGATTCTATAATATCTACAAGCGGGTATGTGTTTAACCTATTTGGAGGAGCAATCAGTTGGATGACCAAAAGATGGTCTGTAGTGGCATTCTCAACTACATAATTTGAATACATGGCATCCACTCATGCAAGCAATAAAGTAGTATGGTTATAAAGATTGTGTTTAGGTATTGGGTTGGTACAACTAGTTGTGAGGATATATTTTGACCGTCAGAGTGCAATCTTCCTGGCGAAGAATCTGACTTATCATTCAAAGACAAAGCATATTGATGTTCAATATCACTTTTTGAGAGACATGGTTGAATACAAGAAGGTGTTGTTGATGAAGGTGGACACTTTTGAGAATGTTGCAGATTCATTAAAAAAATATGTGAGAACTAAGAAGTTCTCTTGCTGTAGAGAATCTATGGGCATTGTTGCCATAGATTGTAAACTATGTAATCTTGTAACCCCATGTATGCAAAGAAAAAAACAAGTGCGATAATGTTGGGTATGTGTTATATTGTTTGAAAAATTGATCCCATGTACTTTACACTGATATGGGAGCAAAGGGGGCTTGGGGGGTGAGCACCCCTCAACCGAAAGGTTTGTAGGGTTTTGGGGTGGGAGCCCCCTACAAAAATGTTTTGGTCCATTTTTTGTGGTTTTTCGGCACATGGTTTTTGTTGATGGTTTTCTAATTCCGGTTAAGAAATTAGAGTTGTTGACTAGTATGAATCAATGGATTAGGGGTTTGGATTTTTTGGGATTATATATGTATATTGCATTGTAAACAATGAATATGATGAATATAATATTAGAGATGCGGCTCTAAATAGACTATTGGTTTTCCCAGTTTGGGTTTCGAGGGTAAAAATCTTTGTGTAATGTGTGTGTGTCTGTGCCACTGTATCTTTTTTGTTTATTAAGAATCTATTTGAAGTAATTAATTGTACAAGGTTGTAATATATAGTCATAGGGGCGTGGAGCCCCCGATAAAACAATATTGGGTTGTTTCTTGGTTTGTTTTTTGTGTTTTTTGTCCAATGGTTTTTCATCCCATTATAATGTAATTTCGATCAAGGAATCTAATCTAGGGAAATGGATTAGGGTTTTGGATGCCACAAGATCCTAGATATATTGTATTGTAGTGGTGGAGTTAATACAATGAGAGTTAGAGTTTTGGCTCTAAACATTTGCTAGTTTTCTTGGTTAAGGGTTTCCAAGGTAAATTTTTGAGTAATATGTGTGATTTCTATTGTTTTCTTTCTATTTTTAAAGAAAATGTATGTGCATTTCTATACTAGAAAGGTTTAAAACCTACACCTATTGATCCAATATGGAACACATTCTTTTGAGATCATGTTCCCAAGTTAGAGAAATGATCAACCACTAGATTTTGGTGACAAATACTCCTACTAACATAATAGTTGATTGGTTGAAGAGTGATTATAAATTTTTTCTTGGTATTCCCCTTCTCTGTGAATGATCCATGATTAAGGAATTGAGAGTCCGCACAATTTACCAACATGTATGCATACTATGGAATTTAAATTGTTCTATATCTACAATTTGAATGCCCTATCAAGCAATATATTATACCCAACTCAAATTCACACCGATTGTGGGAGTTTTAGGAGTGTAATGCATGGATGAGTTGTTACATGTAATTTTTATGAACCCATAAATAAGAGCAAACTAAAACGGGGCTATAAGTGATACTCCCAAAGATAGAACAAAGCATACTAGGAAATCAAGGGAAAGCTAGTGCTCAACAATTTAAAATAATGGTGTGGTAACATGAAAGTTACATTGAACACGGGTTGTGGCCTCTACGAATGTGATTATTGCAAGAGAACACACAATGGCTCAAACAAATTGTGAATTGGGATGATAATTAACTCATCCAACAATTAGACAAGTCGACTAGGCTAAGTGGGGGTTGACCAGGTTATGAATATGTAGTCTAGGGGAAGAAACAACCAACAATTGACTTCATTGCTCATGGAGAGAGAGAGAGAGAGAGAGAGAGAGAGAGAGAGAGAGAGACAGAGAGAGAGATGTGTGATATATATGGCCATTGTATGACCTCTGGGTGAGAGAGAAAAAAACTCCCAGGAAGTATGAATTGACCCAACAAGTGAATCAAGTCTCCCAATAGTGAGGAAATTGGCCCAGGTAATGAATGAGAAGAAACTACAATGTAGTGTATGATAGAGCGTAGATCTTAGTTCGGTTGGTGTTATCAACCATACAAGCAAGCGCACAAGTAACATTTTATACTAACAAACAAGTTATCAATGAAATGATTCAAGTGCTGAGAGGTAGTAAGAATAAATACCACCATAACAGTTTCAGTGAGCGGAGAATTCAATCACATACTGAAACCAACATAATTCTTATCATGGAAACCCAACATTCAATGGGGATTGTTATTAAGCTCAGGGGGTGAGTATAGAGGGGTGAGCTATACACAAAGTTGTGTATTTTTATTCACCGTTAATACAAATTACAGATGGCCATGGCTCAAAGGAACCTTCACTCATTATGGATAGGCTCCTTGACTCCTTCTCCCTTGAAGTTCAAGCGGTTTCCCTCTTTGAGCTTCCACTTCTACTGTCCTCCCCAATTCTCCTTGCAACTCCTTTTTGATGTATTCACTACAACCTTCATTTCTTTTAGCGGGTTGCCTTATCCGGATTATTTTGAGAATGAAATGAAGGAAGAAATATAACAATGAAATACACAAAACTATAGAAGAAAACACAAGAATACAGTGAAACCAAACTTCTATTACTGTCTAAGATAGAAAAACATTGTAGAACAAAAATTGGAAAAATGGAGTAGCTTATCTATAAAAAGAAAGAGATGTTGGCTATGCTTCATTCACAAGAATATTTACATCACACTCCATTTGTAACATACCTGGCCACCCAGGCCAGGTCATGCCATCAAAAATCTTTCCTGCTCTGATACCATATTGTAACATCCCCAACATCCAACTAGGCTATGCAACATAACATTTTCGAACTGTATACAAATAAAAACATATGCACACATAAAATATTGCAGAACTTTATATATATATATATATATATATATTACTTAAATCAAGCAAATGCACAAATTCATACATAATGATAATAAAAATATACATGCAACAGACATAGGAATAACCCATAAAAATAAACACATACATAATAATGCAGCATATAATTTAACACAAAATGGACACTTATCTTGTAAAAATGTCACCAACTTCGTCCAGACCTTCCACGAACCTACTAGCCTTAGACCACGCTACTCATCACTCTTAGTAGTGGGTCACCCCCGAGCTGGGACTAAACTCCACCTGGTTAAAGGGATTCCTAACTAGGTTGATGTATCTCAGACAACAAGAAAGACTTTGTCATAGGTGCCAACCGAAACTAACAGCCTACAGTCTCTCATTCCCCAGATGCGTATCCCACACCAGAAAGTGTGCCCCTTCTCTGCTCAATAGTCCTTCGGCTACCGCACTTCCTTTCCAGGGATTCAACAACAGGCTGGACATGAAGTCTCAGAGCCCTGTAGCTACAGTTTAGCACCTTCGAGAATCAATTCCAAGAAATTCTCTCACCTAGAGAGATTTTCTCACAGGCCTGAAAACCCGCCTCTTCAATCTCCCATGGGGCTGACAACCTGATTCTTTAGTCTAGATCCTAAGATAACCAGGTACAAGTACGTGTACAGGTACAATGCTAGTAACATAATGGTACGGTGGATAACTGAATGAGTTCCTGAATGATGAATCATAGGAAAATGAACTAAGTCCAAGCTATATGTATGCATGTTCCCAACATGACACTTGTCATGTTAAGAGCTACTTTGGTCCACTTGTCCCCATCCTTAGAACTTAGGATAAAATAATTATACATACTTTATGCTTTAAGGAATATTAATATAATATTCCTTTTTGGCTTAAGCTCCCTAGCTTAGCCCCTTATCCTTAACTTTTAGCCCCCCCTTTCCCTAACTAGTGGAGTTTAGTCCCCCATACTCTTTTATCATGGTCAGTCTACACACAATGATGTATTATATTAATGATAAGACATATACAATAATAGGCTCACTGGCATTCAACATCTAGGCTCTTCGGCCTAATTCAACTCATAAGCCTCCTAGATTATAATAATTGGCTCACCAGCCTATAAAACACAACATATACACAAAGGCTCACTGGCCTCAAAATCGCACGCACTTAAGTTTGTTACACGCAGTATCCTAGAATGTGCACACTTCGTCATTTTAGCGCGCAGTACATGTGCGCACTATACCATGGAATGTGCATGCAAAATTATATCAACAACTCGCCATCTTATAAGCATTTTTACATTTACATTTACAATTTGGGGTTCATCCTAGGGGTATTACACCATTGCATGCTTAAAGGGCCTCCTTCACCTCAATTATATATGAGAGAGTGAGAGGAGAACAATTCCCGTGATGCATGTGGGATAAACTGAACTAAGTTTATAAAATGCCATAGGCATGCAAAAATACTGGGACTTCCTGAGCAGTCACCCATCCCAATACTACTCTAGCCGAGCACGCTTAACTGCAGAGTTCTAATGGTATCTGGTGCATTAACGCTAAGTTGTAGGAATGAACATAAGAACACTACATGATGTCTCTAATTAACAAGTGAAGATGACATTACATTCCATTCCCCATCAAAAGGGTGAATGTTATGGTTGATCAAAGCCACAGGCTCAAAATGGTGATTCAGTGGAAAAGGTGGATGGCCACCGAGATCCATTTGGATCATTCCTCCCCACTTAGGAAGCAATGGTCCCCATTGTGTCAAGTTCCCTTGGGAGATGGGGATACTTGTGCTAAATCTTAAGCTTGGTGCGCTAATTGCCTTGCTGAAGAAGTTGTCCTGCTTAGCTTGTTGAAGGTTGTCATCAAGTTGTTGTTGGAGGGGTTGAATCTGTTCAACCAATCTAGTTGCATGATCTACTTGAGTGTGGGAGGACTTTATCGGTGAAGATGCAACATGAAGAGTATGAAGGGTTATGTTAGAACCTTGCTTGACTAGGCAGTGTGGAGGCACACCCGTAGGTGCAACAAGAACATCTTGGTACTCTTCTACAATCTTGTTGATTTGTTTCTACTGGATAGAAAGGTCTTGGGCTGAGGCTACAATGGTTGCAGTGTCCTTCTATTCACCTTTTGATCGGATTGTGAAGAGGCTAAACTTTACAGTATGAGAGATTAGTTTGTGGCATTGTTTTGGGAGGACAATAGTTGAAACTACCTATGGTATCCTGTATAGTTGACACCCAGAGTAACAATGACGCTACGGGGTCGAGACTCATAAATAGCATGACGATTCCACATATATGGTTGGCCTAATAGAACATCATAGACTTCCAGTGAAGCAACATCACATAATACATCATCATTGAAGGGCTTGATGTCGTAGGATAGGCAACATTGTTGGATGACAGAAAGATCTCGACCTTAGCGAAGCCACCCAATGTTGTATGGTTGTGGGTGTGGTGTTGTTGGAAAATCCAACTGCTTGACAACCTCTATTGAGATGATGTTCTTTTGGATTCCACTATCAACAATAAAATGCAGTGGGGTTCCCTTCACTCACATCTATGAATGGAAGAGTCGCTCCCCCTCCTCAAGATCCTCTTCTAGTTGGATTGTTGTAGTTGCGACAGTAGCAGTGGGTTCTGCATCAATGATTTGTCTCCTTTTATCATTTTCTGAATCAGGGTCCAAGTCAAGGTTTGGATCTTTATTTTTGAGCTCAGCCACCAATGACTATATTGAGCAACATTCATTAGTGTTATTCCAAGGGTTGTTGTGGAACTCACACCACTTTTCAATGTCTTTCTTGGACTTCTTGTTACCCTTCTTTGACTGCATCTGGAGCTGACACTCTTGAGGTTGGATTTCCTTGCTCTATCCTTCATTATGTGAGCTAGAGTTTCCTTTGCCATGCTTCTCCCACTTACTCAGTTGCTTGAATTTCTGCTCAATTTTGACTGCATATTGATAAGCATCTCCCAATGAGGAGATGTCCATAAAATCCATCTATGTTTGGATGTACCTGAGTAGACCACTGCGGTACTTCAAAACCAGGTGTCGCTCGAAGTCTTTGATACCCATATTTGAGCGCAAGGTATGAAAGATGTTGGTGTACTCCGACATCGTCTGATCTCTTTTCTGACGCAGAGTTGTCCATCTCATGTATTGGTCATCATAGTTTCTGACAAGGTAGAACTCCTCCTTTAGGGCATCTACAAAGGTTTCCCAAGTGGGTTCTCTCCCAAATAATGTAGATTCATCTCTGGTATACCTCTCCCAGTAACCTTCCCACCAAGCTCTGACATGGGGAAGGGATTTAAGGAGCGCGAAGGTGATCTTTTCATTGTTGGAAAATTTTTAGACAGAGTAATAACCTTCTAGCGGATTCAACCATTTTTCTAGAGCATCTGCATCTATTTGGCCTTCAAATAAGGGGATATCAAAATTGACTTATACCTTGAAGGGTGTCGCACTTGCGAAATGGATTCTTGTCAAAGATACCACAGTTGTCGCCATTGGTAGTCTTCGAAGGATCTGAGCAAAGTTGTCCATCATCTTGTTCCTTTGTCGCGTGAGGGCTTCCTTGAGCAACGTCTTCAAAGGATCTCCTACTTTGTCATCTCTCTTTTCTTCTGCCATCGGAGGTCGTTTGCGCTGGCGAGAGTAGTTTTTCTCAAGTGAAACTAGCTCGAGACCCAACTCTCTATACCCTGACCTCGTCGGGGACCTGCTCTGAGAAACGACAAGGAGCGGCCTTCTCTGATACCACTGATCCAAATTATTTTGAGAACGACATGAAGGATTATTTTGAGAACGACAGGAAGGAAGAAATATAACGGAGATATAATACCGAAATACACAAAAATATAGCAGAGAACACAAGAATACAGTGAAACCCAACTTCCATTACCGAATAAGATAGAAAAGCATTGTAGAACACAAACTGGAAAAATGGGGTAGCTTATCTCTAAAAAGAAAGAGATGTTGGCCACACTTCATTCACAAGAAGCTTTACATCACACTCAATTGCATGCTTAAAGGGCCTTTTTCACCTCAATTATATATGAGAGAGTGAGAGGAGAACAATTCCCATGATGCATGTGGGATAAATTGGACCAAGTTTATAAAATGTCACAGGCATGTAAAATACAAGGACTTCCCGAGCGATCACCCATCCCAGTACTACTCTAGCCCGAACGTGCTTTATTGCGGAGTTCTAATGGGATCTGGTGCATTAATGCTAAGTTGTAGGCATGAACATAAGACCATTACATGATGTCTGTAATTAACAAATGAAGATGACATTACATTCCATTCCCCATCAAAAGGGTGAATGTTATGGTTTATCAAAACCACAGGCTCAAAATGGTGATCCAGTGGAAAAGGTGGATGGCCACCGATATCCATCAGGATCATTGCCTTTGAAAGGCCAACCATCACAATGGTTTGTTTCCCCTTCATATTTTTCCAAAAGGACAAAATAAAATAAAACAAAACATTCATGCTTATTACAAATTTACAAAATATAACCATAGTTAGATATGCCTATCTTGTGACATTTTGGAATAACTTTTGTGACTATAAAAACTCCTATTGATCTAGCATGAAACACATCCTTTTAGGATCAGGGTTTGAAAGTAAAGCAATGATCAACTACTAGATTTCATTGAGGAACACTACTATTAACATAATGATTGATTGGTTGCGAAGTAGTTATGCTTTATTGCCCGACTTTTTATATACATATATGTGAAAGCATGGTTATATATGAATACATTATAACATTTGGAAATAAGTTTTAACATTATAAAATCAATCTTCTTCTCACTTGGCAAATGTGTTGGAGAGAAACTTTACCCCAATGTAGCAAGGTTCTCCTACCTTTCTTAAAAAAAAATATAGTCTAAATCTTCTACCTTTTGGCGGCGATTTTTTCAGTTTGATTTTCCCCGAAATCCTGTGAAGAATGGTTGGATTCGCAGATTTGAGTGGCTAAGTTTGTATAATCTAAGTGTCTCAAGCGTTTTTCAGCACACTGAATCCGTTTATGCATTCATAAATGCAATTTAAACAACAGAAAATAGAGATTATGTCCATATTTGCATCGCCAAATTCCAGTAAAAAATCCCCAAAAATAGAACGTTTAGCCAAAACCAAAAAAAAATGATGTGTTTGGGATATTCAACTTTATCCCACACCATTGTTGTAGGTTAAGTAGATACTCTCTTACCTTCTCACAAAAAAATTATATGTGTTCGGGAGATTCAACTTTATCCCACCACAGCATGGTAGGGTAGGCAGATATTTCAATGGAAGAATCCTTGCCAATAACATACACGTGTTGGTAGGCCACTGTCGGTGATGGCCCTTGGAGAGGCGAGGAGATGACTAATGGGTGTAAAGTGTTTGGGGTCGAGTGAGTCCTGACTTGTAATCCATGATCTGTCCGTATATCTATCTCTACCAATAGCTAGCTATAATGGGGTGACGGGTGAAGGGTGAAGTACAGTGGGGCTATAAATAGAGAATTCTCAAAATAGCCGTAGCCGAGGATGCCAGCTCGGACGCCTTGATGATAGATTCAACCCAAACCTGTATCCAAACCTCCCTCCCCTCCCCTACCTTCCGTGCTGGGGTCCACGGACGCAGTAACCGTCCGTCCCGTGTGGCGAAACAAAACAATTTCTTCCCGCTTTTCCAGTTCCATTTTGCGACGATGACAACGAATTACCAGTTACATTCTTGTGGGGGCACTTACAGTTAGTGCACCGCCAATTCCATTTCCTCGAGGCAAAATTTGTGACATTAAATAATCGTACAGCTATTCCGTGAGAATTTAGAATCTCCGTGATTAAATAATTAGATCGGAACATTCTCTTTTCATTTGTCTTTTACTTTTGTTTCTTCTTTTCTTTTCGGTGGAGGAGTGAGGTCTTGTCTCAATTAACGTTGGCTCTTTCTTTATAAACAAAGGCGGAAGCTTTCTGCAGAATTTAGAATCTCTGGGCATCCCTCAGTGCCTGCAGTTGAATTATAAAAATAAAGCGCAACAAGACGAAAAGACGATTGAATTGACGTGCTGAAAATTCGGCATGGCGTTAAAGTTTACTATGCATACACGAGTATCTTATACTCCAATTTTTTATTACCTAATTTCTTTTGTCGATGCTTTCTTAATACTTTAATGCATCCCATGCATAAATCAAATCATTTTAATGTCAAATTTGACAACGACAATCTCAGAAAAAAAATGATGATGTTAGGCCTTTAATTTAAATTTTTTTGGAATAATTATTTAAAATATGTGAGCATAGTTCAAGTGGTTGCACCGACACCGACTTCCTATGAATCTGGCTCAAGAAATGAAATAATTTCACATCACAAAGATTAAAAAATATAAATTATTCACCTGAAGTTAATACCAACTAATAAAGTTGAAAAAAAATATCATGCATGATAAGAATCATTTTAAAGTCAAAAAGGAGAACTTATTATGTCAACCATTTTTCTATTGAGAGAAGATGCTTAAACAAACGTTATACTTTTCTATTGAGAGAAGATGCTTAAACAAACGTTATTTTAATTATTAATGGATAAATATTCATTATTATTTAATTAATGGACAATAGAAGGAATTGATTTTTTATGTCATTTTATTATATCTCTGTCCTGTCAGCTAGCAATAGTTCAAAACGTTATTTTAAAATCTGGGCAGGGCAGGGCAGTGACGTCTGTCTCGTGGAATGCATTCTTAGATATGACAACAGGCTGGGGTCATCATGGATTGACTGCTTTGTATTGTATTCATTATTCTGCATTCACTCCTTTGTAGGGCATTTGAATATGGATTTATTTCTTGGTTTGGATGTTTGTTTAATCTTCTGCATTTGTCATTTTCTTAGGATTATTTTTCTTCTGGTAGATGTTTTGAGTTTGATGTTTTGGTTTAGTTGTTTGTTTAGTTCTAAATTTATTTTGTGGTTCTTTGTTCGGTTTTTTTAACAGTTGTTGTTCTAAGGTTTTTTGCATTTACCATTGTGTTTTGTTTTAAGTTTCTTTGCATTTATCATTGTGTTTAGTTGTTCATTCAATTCATTGATATTAGTTATTAGCTAAGTCATCTAATACGAAGACACGAGACATGAAGGATAGGGGAATACGAGTATCTGACACTCGATCCTCGAAATCAGGACACAGGGAAAGGTTATATATAGATAATTTTAATATATATAAGACTATAAGTTAAAAATTACTAAAATAAACAAAATATTGATAGATCATAGACTATAGTAGATATTGATCAATTCAATGATACATCATGAACTCCAAAAAAGATACATCATACAAAAAAATCAAATTTTAAACATCATACCGATAGAACATAGACATACTAGTAGTCTAATACAGTAATACTCTATACAATGTACATGATACAAATAACCCATTGAACAATGAAAATTCAAAGCATATTACCACAGGTTTGTCAACATGCATACACAGTGCTCAAAGGAAAGGAATATAATGAATGATCCATGTGTTCATGTCTTTAATATGTTTGCACAAATTCTGCAGTAAAACAGTGATTAAGCCCTCAGATAATGTTAAATGAATGTGATGTTAGCATATTGAGTTAGGTCGTTGCATCATGTATTGCATTGATTTGTTTCCATAGGTGCTTTGAATGTTAGGTCTATCAAAATGTTTCAAGAAAAGCAATGGAACAAAACTGAAAATTAAACCATTCACCATTATCACAAGTTCCAAAGAGCTGGAAGAAAACACCTTGTGTGCTTATGTGAGTTTAGGGAGAGATATTACAAGAATAAACTAGAATCAAATCATGTCAAAGAGTTTCCAATGACAACGTTGTAAATGAAACCAGAATTAAGGAGTTAGGTCGTTGGGGTTATAGACCAATTCATTCATCAATATTCCTCATCAATCAGATTAAAATGCTTCTAAAGTTTTTAAATGTGTTAAAGTGATGCCCATATATATGGTATTTAAACAAAAAATTTGCCACTGTCGAGAATTGTAAACCCTCATCACTAGCACAAGAAAATGACACAGAGACCTCACACATTCAGGTGTCTAAATGAATTGAGGAAATTTACATAAAGCTTCCAAACTCAGCCAGAGCTTAGAGAACTTACTTGTGCATTGGGTGATGGTTGTTAGCTGCCAAGCTGCAATATCTCACGGTGGCGATGAAATGAAATAACTAAAAAAAAAGAAGGAAAAAGCCATTTTTAACCTCCCGCTGGCTCTTTTACGAAGGACACGTTTTTAGATGGTGTCCGACACGGTTTTAGATGGTGTCTGGCACAGTTTTAGAACGTGTCCTGATGTTAGGGTCCTAACCCGCACATAGGTAGAACAATATATTCGGATGTAATAAAGGTCAATATTAATAAGGCCTTTCAATAAAATAGAATAAGGCGGAGGTAAGGAGACCTAATAGAAGCTTCTGCTTCTAAAAGGATCTTCCTCTAGATGCTTCTTTTTAGTATAAATAGGAGTCGAGGGTATGATAACCCTAGCTTGGATATTATTGTAATAGAGCTCTTCTCAACTGGAGGTTGCCCCCTCGAAGAGGCCCGTGAACATTGCTTTCAGATTCAAAGTGTTATTTCTGTTGTTATTCTTATATCATTTCAGTGCTATTATGGTGATTGTTCTGGTTATATTGTTGTTATTCTGCCATTACTAGCATTTTATTTATGTTCTGCATACATTTTATATCGGGTATATTACAAGTGTTATCAGAGCACTTTCCTCAGCAGAAAGTGTGGGTTAATTTTTTTTTCCAGGGTAGAGACATATTCCAGTGTATTTAAGCCACAGAGATCTGTCATTATGCGCATAAACCTGCGATTGAGGGATTCATACATGCAAGAAATACAAGTGGTACTTAAGCGCACATCTGTTGGCCACCCTTGTAACCCCTGTTGGTACCCCTTCAAGTGGTAGTGCATTAGACAACACCTATGTACGGATCAACTTAGATTACCTGAAGCCCTCTTTAGATGAACCGATCGGTCGCCTGACTGTTATAGTGTCACTGAGAACATCACTCGAGAAGATACTCTCTAGTACCTGGGTAGTCGGGTAGTACAACTAAGGGTACGGTCTATCCTCCTTAGTTAGTTCCCTGAGATATTAGGCCGAGTACTACTGTTGGACCCCAAACGTATATCAGAGAGCTATAGCACAGGGCAAACCCTTGTTTATAGAACCCTTGAATACCTAACCCTTGGGGATAGAAACATAAACAAATTAAAACAGACAAGATCTATTGCCACGCAACTGTGTTCGGGTTGCCAAGTAAATACACATTTCTTTCTGGTTAAGCATTTGGGCATTTCCTCTCTGCAGTATTCTTCAGACCGGAGTATAACTCCGTACAAAAAAAAAGTTTGGAATTTTTTTCACCATTATTTGAGACCTATTCCATTAGATTCATCTCTTCGCCCTTATCACATTCATCCATATCATTTTTCAGGAAAAATTTTTACCCTGCCCGCCCCTTTTCAGTTTCCCCATCCTCATGGCCCATACTCATAGCCAAGACTTGGAAGCTCACTTCAACACCTTGCAATCTAGTCTCATTGAGACCCAACAAGAAATGAAACAACTCAGTGCCAATGTTGCCGCCATCAATACAACCATGCAGTCCTCAATGGGGGAAATCAAACAAGACCTCACCACCCAACTTGAATTAGTCTTTTTGGCACTCTGCACCAAACTGCATATCCCTACAGATAACCCTTCCTCTTCCTCACCTCCACATACTAAAGGTGACCATTCCTCTCATTCCCATACCTTGCAAAACCATCACTTTCAACGTGACCTACACCTTCTGCAGGTGGATGTGACCAAATTTGATGGCTCAGACCCCACTAGTTGGGTAACCCAAATGGAACATTACTTCTCTTTATATGGCATTACAGATGACTTGGCCAAACTCCGGTATGGTGTTCTCCATCTAGATCAAGAACGTTGGCAATGGTGGCAATGGAGAAAAAATTCTCGTCAAGGGTATATTGCTTGGACACACTTTGTGGCAGAGCTTTATGAACGCTTTGACACTGACACCAACCATTTGGGCCATTTGACAAAGCTGAAACAATTAGGAACAGTGGAAGACTTTATAGCTTCCTTTGAGCACCTGGCTTTTAGAACAGAGGGCATGTCTGATGCCTTTTTCCGCGAGTGTTTTATCAACGACCTCAAGGATGGAATTCAGGCCCATGTCCTCATGGCTCAGCCTGAGAGTTGAGTGGAGGCTACCAAAAGAGATAAAGAAGCACAACGGGTTGTACCTTCTCAAAACCACAAACCCTCCTTTATCCCTCACCCTAAAACAGTAAATCCCACTACTCCCTCTGCTCCACTAAAGAACCAGAAATTGACCAGAGCTGAAATGGATGGACGCCAACTCAAAGGCCTTTGTTATAACTGTGATGAAAAATATTTCCCGGGCCACAAGTGTAAAGAACAAAAGCTTTTTATGGCCATCTCCGAGGAGATTTCGGAAGAAGATGAAGAAACTCCCTCTGTATCAGAGTCACCTGAATCCACTGACAGAACTCCTCCCTCAGACCCTCCTGAAGTAGAACCGGTCATTTCCCTCAATGCTCTCATTGGCTTCTCCGCTCCCCAAACCCTCAAGCTAATTGGTTACATCAAGAATTGGAAGGTCATCATTTTGGTTGATAGTGGTAGCACCCATAATTTTATTCATCGCCGCATTGCCCAAGAAACTCATTGCTGCATCCATGCCGTCAATAATTTCCAAATCATGATTGCCAATGGTGGTTCCATGAAATGTGTAGGGTGTTGTGAAAATATGCGTCTCCAAATTGGTGAGTACCACCTAAAATCCCATATGTTTGCTATCGACATGGGAGGTTGTGACATTGTGTTGGGTGCATACTAGCTTAAGGACTTTGGGTCCCATTCTCATGGATTTTAAAGACTTAACCATGCAATTCGACCAGGAGGGCCACCAATATAAGTTCCAAGGCATCACCGTCGGTTCACCTGAGATCATTAGTTCCCATCGCATGGAAAAGCTGCTCAAAAAGGGTCATTCTGGTGTTATCGCCCAACTCCATGCCATACAAGCAATAGAGATACCCTCGGTACCGCAAGACCTCCAAGCCATCCTTTCTAAACATCAATTAGTATTTTCCACTTCCTAAGGCCTCCCTCCTTCTCGTGGTGTTCATGATCGTTCCATTCCCCTTGTACCCGTAAGCCTTCCTCCCAATATCTATCTGTATCGTCACCCCTTTTCCCAAAAAAATGAAATTGAGAAAATGGTCCAAGAACTCCTTAATGCAGGAATTATCTGCCCTAGTATGAGCCCCTACTCGTCTCCTATGGTCATGGTCCTAAAGAAAGATGGTTCTTGGCGAATGTGTCCTGACTTTCGTGCCCTCAACAAACTTACCATCAAAGAAAAATTCCCCATTCCTATCATTGATGACCTCATGAATGAATTGAGTGGCACCCAATTCTTCACTAAACTGGATCTTTGTTCAGGCTACCACCAGATATGTATGAAAGAGGCAGACATTCCCAAGATTTCCTTTAGAACTCATGAGGGCCACTATGAGTTATTGGTCATGCCCTTTGGCTTGTGTAATGCCCCCTCCACCTTCCAAAGCCTCATGAATCATGTCTTTTGTTCTTTTCTCCGCCATTTTGTCTTAGTTTTCTTTGATGATATCCTCATCTATAGAAAAACCTGGACAGACCATCTTGCTCATGTGGATCGAGTTCTCCATATATACTCTCAACACCAACTTTTCCTGAAATAGTCTAAATGTGCTTTTGGCGCCTCAGAAGTAGAATACTTGGGTCATCTGGTTGGCAAAGATGGCATTAGGGTGGATCCTACAAAGATTGAAGCTATGAAAGACTGGCCTCACCCAAAGACTCTTAAGAGCTTGCATGGATTTCTAGGCTTAACAGGGTATTATCACAAGTTTGTTAAGAATTATGGGAAGATTGCAACACCTCTCACTCCTCTCCTAAAAAAGAAATCTTTCACTTGGACTCCAACTACTGCTCAAGCTTTTTAAACCTTGAATATGGCCATGTGAACCACTCCAGTCCTCGCTCTTCTCGATTTCACAAAGACCATTGTGTTGGAATGTGATGCCTCAGGGAAAGGAATTGGTGTTGTCCTTATGCAAGTGGGTCGACCTTTGGCCTTTACCAGCAAGCAACTATTTGAAAGAAATCTAGGCAAATCCATCTATGAAAAATAAATGTTGGCTATTTTGCATGTCGTGGATCTGTGGCGTCCTTATCTATTGGGGCAACATTTCCAAATTAAGACAGACCATCAAAGCCTCAAGTATTTTCTAGAACAATGGATTTCCTCCCCAGAACAACAAAAATGGGTGACTAAACTCTTTGGATATGATTATGAGATCATTTATAAGAAAGGCAAAGACAATGTGGTTGCGGATGCACTTTCCCGAAAACATGAAGATGAAGGATCCCTTTTTTCTCTTTCGTTCATTGTACCAGATTGGCTCCAAGCCATTAGCCAAGAATGGCTACAAGATCCCAAAAATTTGCAGTTGATCCACCAGTTGCAGTCCAATGCTCTAGCTTCTCCAGGGTACTCTTGGCTCCATGAAGAACTTCGATACAAAGTTCGTTTGTATTTAAGTAAATAATCAAAGCTTAAATCCATGGTACTTTCTGAGCTTCATGCTACACCCACAGCAGGGCACTCTGGGTTCACCAAAACCTATGACAGGGTCAAACGTTCCTTTTTCTGGGATGGTATGAAACATGACATTCGTAATTTTGTAGTTGAATGTGATGTGTGTCAACGCAACAAGGGATAAACGGTCAAATCACCGGGCACACTACAACTGCTCCCGATTCCACCTACTATTTGGAATGATATCTCTATGGATTGTATTACCGACTTACCCAAATCGGGAAATAAATACGTCATCATGTGGTTGTTGATTACCTTTCCAAGTATGCTCATTTCTACGCCCTTCAACACTCGTTTACAACATCCACAGTGGCTCAAATATTCATGGATTAGGTCTTCAAGATTCATGGCATGCCAGACTCTATTGTTTCTGATCGTGACCCAACTTTCACAAGCAATTTTTGGATATAACTGTTCAAGATACAGGGCACCAAATTGCATCTCAGCACAACTTATCATCCCCAGAATGATGGCCAAATGAAAGTTGTCAACAAGTGTTTGGAAACATATTTGAGGTGGTTTGCCTCGAAAAAGAAAAATTAGTGGGCTCAATGGTTACTCCTAGCTGAATGGTGGTACAACACTTCATACCATACATCTAAACGCATGACTCCTTTTGAAGCGATATATGGACAGAAGCCACCTTCAGTTTTCTCCTACTTAATGGGTGCCTCGAAGGTCCAAGCGGCTGACCTAACACTTATAGCTCTAGAGGCTATTCTCCATACCCTCAAATAGAATTTGGTCATGGCACATAATCGCATGAAGCAACAAGCAGATCAAGGTCGCTCTGAACGTCAATTTGCAGAAGGGGCTCAGGTGTTTCTTCAACTGCAACCTTACAAGCAAACTTCCCTCAAGGCCAAGCATTGTCAGAAGCTAGCGCCCAAATTTTATGGTCCTTATACCATGCTCAAGTGTGTGGGACAAGTTGCCTATCAGTTAGATTTGACCAACCATTCGAAGCTACATCATGTTTTTCATGTTTCATTCTTAAAGAAGTGTTGTGCTACTTATATGTTTAATATAATGCACTCATTAATTATCAATCCAGGATTCATAATCAACAGAGTTACAAGACACCAGTAAGAAAGGTAATTCCTAATGTCACGAGTATAGAATCAAACTAGATTATGTATGTTGGAAACAAATCAAAATAGCAAACTATAATGTACTTTGGTTGTCCTTCTTAGGGAGGCTATCTATTCCATTATAGCACATGCAAGTATGAGATGGAATTTGTTTGATATATCAACTCTGATGTCTGACCCATAAAACTAACTATGTAATCCACACTTTCTGAAAGGAAATCACACATCAATCAACATATAATGGGTAGTTCAATAGTCTATATGTTGGTTCTGCTGTGGTTCACAATGAACTTCACTAGTTCTTACCCAAGTAGTTTTGACTATTGCTGCCAACAACTATGATCACTCAAGGAAATCAAACTCATAAGAACAGAAACATAGTATATGCAAAAACAGAGCAATTAAATATCTCTAAGCAATTATAGAATGGAAATCTTAATCTAAGTTGTACTGCTATCATCTAACAGAGTTAAAGCTTTAGCTAATTCAATGTTTATACTACTGAAAACAAACACTAATGCTAATCTACAAAGAGGCTGACCTTTGTTGGGCGGTGGGGCCTTGCCGCTTCAACAGGTCAGCTGATGAAGTCTACAAGAAGCTTTCTTTTAACACACACATTGCTCTCACTCACACTTCAGAACATAAAATCAAAACTCTCTTTAACAAATCAACTCATTCTTAATCATAGATAATCAGTATATGGAGATAAAATGACATTCCATTAATCTTCACTTAGAAAATATGTTATGTACTATCATACGCTGCTTACATATTGATGATATGCTAACTCTCCTACTCTTCTACCATCCTTGCCATGGCTATTTAATAGTCTGCATC
>JZKD02S2356322.1:831557-855889 GCA_000966675.3 Picea glauca | reverse complement strand
CTGCTTACATATTGATGATATGCTAACTCTCCTACTCTTCTACCATCCTTGCCACAACTATTTAATAGTCTGCATCGTGAAACACAAGGAGGCAAAGTGATTTGCAAATCAATGATTTGTTAAATTTAATCATTCGATTACATATTTAGTCTCATCCTCATGACTTGAAGTGCATGAGGATGAGGCAATCAACAAACTATCCTTATCATAGCAAATAGTTTTCCACCAATTAACTTAGGAGAGATCTGGCACTTAAGTTAGTGCATTGGGCTCTTCCATATGACTACCAGATCATAACAGGTAGATGGTACCAGATCATGACAGTGCACAAACATTGGTACCGGATCATGACAGAGCGTGGCCGTTGGTACCGAATCATAACAGAGTGTGGACGTTGGTACCAGATCACAATAGGTAAGATTTAGCACACAGGTATCAGATGCGTTTGGTACTGGATCATACAACAACAGTCTTGGTGCGAGGGTAGCTGATCATGCCAGAGTTGGTACAAGAACGCTATCTAGAGGCCAAAGATTCACATATGACAAATCAAGCATTAATACATGAAATATTTAACTCCTTAGCTCAATAAACCACAAAATACATTAATTAACCATACTTTACCTTATGACCTTATTACTGGCTATTGGTAGCGTTCTTGTCGTTCACTCAAGCTCTATGTAGGCCAAAAAGGTATAGGTGAAAAGTATAATAGGGTAATGAGAATGTCAATTTCAGGTCTCAACAAGAAGGTGATTGGAGCTAAGTGCCAAATTCAAACCAACCTTCCAGAGTTAGCTAAAGAAGGATCCATTTGGCTACAACTAGAAGCAGTTTTGGACCAGCGTGAGCATCGCCTACGTCAGAGAACCATCAAGGAAGTGCTAGTCCATTGGAAAGATACATCTCCAACAGACGCCACTTGGGAACTAGCTACCATTCTACATCAATTTCCTCATCTCAAGCCTTGAGGACAAGGTTTTTTTTAAGGGGGCAGACATGTTAGGGTCCTAACCCGCACATAGGTAGAACAATATATTCAGATTTAATAAAGGTTAATATTAATAAGGCTTTTCAATAAAATAGAATAAGGTGGATGTAAGAAGACCTAATAGAATCTTCCACTTCTAGAAGGATCTTCCTCTAGATGCTTCTTTTTAGTATAAATAGGATTCAAGGGTATGATAACCCTAGCTTGGATATTATTGTAATAGAGCTCTGTTCAACTGGAGGTTTCCTCCTCGAAGAGGCCCGTGAACATTGCTTTCATATTCAAAGTGTTATTTCCGTTGTTATTCTTATATCACTTCAGTGCTATTGTGGTGAATGTTCTGGTTATATTGTTGTTATTTTTCCATTACTAGCATTTTATTTATGTTCTTCATACATTTTATATCTGGTATATTACACCTGAGATGACTGACACGTACCGTAGCGTGCCATCACATTGAGTTAGGTTATTAGTTATTTCAAATTTAAATATTTCAATTTTAATGTTACTTAGTTTAGTTGTGAATTCAACATTTGAAATTATAATTTATTAGTGAATAAATATTTAATTAACTTATAGTAAAGTTTTTATTATTGAAAATCTACATAATTTATTTAAAAAAAACATATTCTCCAAAATATCAATTTGATATTTAAACGTGTGAAAGATTAAAGTACCAACGACTCTAATAATTCTTTAATTGATCTTTCGTTAGTGGAGATGTCGATGTTAGTAAAGTATATAACCTTCTCAATCCACCAAAGTGTTTTTACACCCCATATGATGATGCCAATTAAAACAAACAAGTTATATTTGGAAAGACGCATGAATTATGAATTATAAGGGATTCTCTTTCTCTGTATAATCTGTATTATTGTTTATATGGATTTAACGTTGTTTCAAACATGTTAACGAGATGTCTAATAATTGATTTCATCTCTTTTTATAATGATAAACTTAATAAAATTGTTTATATTAAATTAGTTTAGTGAGTTAATTCGTTGAAGGAGTGGCAATGGAAGGTGATGAAGAGGTGGTGAGAGTGAGAGCTCTGTTAGATCACAGGTAGGAGAATAGACCTTGATCATCTACTTGAGGATTTAATAGTTAGGATCAAAATCAGACATAACAATTGAACCTAGCCTAGTCGTTCAATCCTCCACCCTTCATCCATTTTCCATACGAAAGATGTCTATTTGTATAAAACTTGTTGTTTAATAGAAGTTTGATATTTGGAAGAAGTTTATCTTCTTTGGAGGTTATAGGTTTGAATATGGAGAGAGTAGGGCATCTATACTTTTGTAAACTATGTAGTGAAATTATTGTGTGGAGGGGGTCCCTTGTCCCACAAACAAGAGGGTCTCATATGTCAATTTGGCCTAGGTTGTGAGTCTAAATTTGGCATGGTTGGAATATGAGGTTCCAATTGAACTTTTTTGTTGAATTTGAATATTTCTATAATTGGTTTTGGATAGAATATTGTTAATATGGCATGGAGAAAAATTTCCAATCAATAAATTTTGAGTGTTAGAGAAGAACTTACCTATCATTTTTATTGTACAAGGGTGTGGACTTTTAAGGTATTCAACTTATAGTCCCACTTTTTTGTAATACTATATAACTATAAGTTATGTATATATAATCATTTCTCTTAAATATTAACATGATTTTTTAATTCCTTGAGCGGGAAGGAAATCATACCATAATTATTATGTAATATTATATTAATATATGTTGGGTGTTGTGTCATTGTTTTTAGTCCATGCTTACAGACATACCGAACTTTTTAACATTGGGGAGTTTTAGACCTAGGGTTTGTCTAAATACTGTCCAACAAAAACCCCTAAGCACCAATATATCAATCCTTGACCAAGGTCAAGGAAGGTCTCACTTGAGATGCAAAGAGGATCATAGAGACCATAAGGTCTTGTGTTGGGGATGGGGGATTAAACATATAAAAAACTACTGCTATTGGCATCCATGGAACTCATGTCTAACATACTATTTTTAGGACTAAGAATTAGAACAATACACACACATATTCAACTCATTTGCAATAGACACTGAATAGATCAGAACTGCCATATCTTTATTATTGGGAGCATTCCATCACACAAAAATATGCAATGCACAACTTCTTAGGATAGCCATATAACTTCATATCATTACTATGTAAAACAATGAGAATACAATAGAATGTGCCATGCACCTTGCCTTAGGATTCAGATAGAACAAAGACGCAAGAATATATTCAAAACATCACATGATTACAAATGGCTCAGAGTGATCTTGAGACTGATAACCAATCGAATCTTTCACATACTAACTAGCTAACTCATGTTCTGATATTAGAGCTCATTTTTATATCTTTCATTGTTGGGGAGATTTGTCTCTTTCTTCTCTGCTCCACTCACATGTCTTATCCAAGTACCTCTCATGCTTCTGGTGCTTTCCAACTCTCCACATAGAATCTCTACATCAGGGGAAATATCAATTTCCTAGCCAACTCATCTTCTAGTCACCCCACATCTTCATATGGTGCGGGAAATAATCATTCTGAGATATTTCCATATGATTATTTTCTTGATTCAGACAAGCATATTCTTGGTTTCCGGTGCAACTGAAAAAAATCAGACTGATGCGCATTTGGTAGTTTTTATACTTTGCGCACTACTCACAATACCCAGTCTGATGCACACTCTATGGCATTCCTCGTTCATTTCCTTCAGTGCATGCAAAACTATGGAATAAGTGCACACAACTTCATTTGTGCATGCGCGCAAAAGTGGACCCAAAAATTTGGGTACCAACAAGCCCCTGCCACTATTATTTGGATTGTCCTTGAGCCAACTACTTAAGTTCGGATGATGGAAAATTAGAGTAAGAGAAAATCATCGTATGGAAAAGAAAGTTGCTGGAAAGGCTGGACCTAAGTAAGAGAAAATCACCAATGTAGGTTGTAGGGTAAAATCGACTTAGGTCTGCGAATTATGGAGGCAAGTAGTATGGTGAAATATGGAGTTAGAGTGAATGCAGCCAGATGCTCTCTTTGGAACCTTTGTTGGTGTCTATGGAGGGGAATAAAAGATTTTCTTAAGGTTCACAAGCAAGCACCAAGCATTGAAAATAATTAAGGCCCCACCGAGAGAGAGTATCCATGTCTTCCTATCTATTAAGAGTAGGACCACCAAGTTGAGCTGGTGGGCCTAGACACTCTACAAGAGGAGGGATGTGGGTATATGGGGTGAGGTGAGACAAGGGGGTTTGGAAATGGGTCTATGCATATGTACAAGACTTGGAGGGGTAGCGGGAGGAAGTGTATTGATGGTGAAAGAGTAATCCCTTCTGCATCAGCAAAGGGGATAAAGCATGGCATAGGTTAGACAAATGGGCCCTCTCGATCAACAAAGGGGATAAAGCATGGTGACACTAAGCAGTGAGAGAGAAGGTAAGTTAGTAAAATGGAGGTTCAACCTAAAAGTTGTTGATACAATGTTAATATTCGAAAGAACCAAAGTGTGGTAATGGGAGGATATTGATGAGGTAGGGAAGCACATGTTCCAGAATGGTGGAAAAATTGGGCCATGAAAGCAGTGAAGAGTGGGAAGTCGAACTGGGGGTGATGGGAAACAAAGTTTGAGAATGGGACATGGAGAATTATCTCCAAGGAATTGTGAAGGGAAAGAGGGTATTTATATCATGGAGATAGGGGGGTGAGTAAGATGATTAATGGGAGGAATTTATGAGCCAACGATTACTTAGAATATGGCGATGGAAGGGTGTAGTCGAAGAGATTCCAATGATGATTTTCTATCCTAATGATATGCCCCGTGGATAAATGTATACACCAAGAAATCCATCTGAGACTCGCGTGAAGCTGTCAACATGGCCCATATATAGTACTTGTGGTACATGGTTAATCATGTTGTCATAGTTTGGGAATGTGATAACATTTTCCCGCAATCCTATCTGCATGTGTGACTAAAGTGGGATGACGGTTGGGTAAGAGGCTGAGAATGTCGAACTTTCTGATAAGTGGTGATAGTGATGGTTGTATTGAATGTGGAATCAGATCAATCATGCTTATGTCAATGAACTGTCTATAGTGGTATTACTAATGATGCATGAGAATGCATAGCAGAATTATCAATGTGACCCACGACCCGTTGTTATCGCCAGAAGTGAAAACTTAGTAACAATATTGGGGACCTATCTGTACATATGTGATATTCACTATCTAGGGGTGCCACACATGTGTTTTTTGCATCCCATATTGATTTGACCTTTTATAAAGAATTTATTGTATTGGTCCCTAGTGGGTCGCGACGTGGCCCTGTATTTGTTCCTTCGATCAACTTCAACTTGGGGGATCGGTAACAGGCATGTCTAGTTCTTGCAGTAGCCATTAGTGAAAGAGCTCATTAGCAATGGCATGTAACTCATCTAGCACTATTAAATGGGGGGGAAATGGGTGGATTGCAGTGAATGGTTCTTGGTGTTGCATGAAATTGGTCATTGTATGTAGAGGGAGTGTGGGTGGTTTGGAAACTAGTTCATAAAAAAATTTGGGGATTGGTGGTATAGGGGGTGGGTGTGGGTGAGTGTAGTGGGACTTTAAATATTTACGGTGTGCATTGCACCTTTTCTTGGATAACCACCCTCTTTCGCAAAGATATGTGGTGTGGGGTATGGTTTCTCTAATTCTAAATTGTTCGTGCATGTCCGCCTCCAAAGTCACCCATTCTCGGTAAGGTTCCCAATGAGTGGCCCACCATCACATAGGGTTGTTGACCGATACTATATCAAGGGCACATAATCTTTGATACTATGGAATATTTTGCATCCATTAAATTAACTTTCCTATTGGTTCCCACCCATCATATCGATAGGAGCCAAAGTCTTCCACACACTCTTCTTCGATGATATGTGCGCACCTTCTAGTTGACACCTTGTAAATCCTATTCTTCCACCTATATAGGGCATTGTCAGAATCTGTGTCATAAGATTTGACACTCCTCCAACTTACTTATCCATTTTTGGTGGGGTTGATGTAGTCCTCCCTACACCCCATGATCTTGTAAATATTTTCAACTCCTGAGCTTCATTCATTGTCATCTATGAGCACATTTTCGCGATCGTCCTCATATGGGTCTAGTGGCGTGACCATCCGCAGAGTGTCATTTTCAAAGGACATCTGCCTCTTCTTCAATTTTAATACCGCATTATTATCAAAGGACCTATCAATTCCAAATAATGCAAGATATGTATCAGAATCATCCATGATCTCGATGACTTCAAATTCATCCTTTGTTTTCAGTCCTTCCATGTTGACCTCTACTTGCTCCAACTGATCTATGGGATATATCTTGTATTGATTAGCTAAACATGCCTATATGGATGACTAGACCAACTTGGTTTTACCCATCACTTCCCAAGACTTCTTGGGAAAAATATCCATGTCATATCCCAGATCCAACATGACTACATCCATTTCATACCCACCAATCATTGTTGTCATATTGAACTCTTGGCCAGTGCACTTCTTCTTGCTAACCTGGCAAACATCCCTCTTTAGAAGTGGAGCCGATATGGTGGTCTCTTCTCCTTGTTCATTCATGCAAGAAGTTAACCTTTGGGTCAACTTACTTGTATCTTCTAGATATTTAAGAAAGCACAAACAATGGTGTAAGAAGGTATTGAATTTCTCTTCGATTTCTACCATGTGACCTAAGTGATGCAAGGGTGATGTGCATGTTGTGTGTTGCAACTCTTCCTGGAGTTGTTCTTCATAGTACTTTTTCTCAGTGCATTGCAACATAGTCTTTTTTCATGTGTCTTCTATCTATATTTGGTTGGCACACTGAATTTCCTCACATATGCAAGCCTCCTCCAAAGATCTTTGTGTCACACACTATATTTCTTTGCATGCAAAAGCTTCTTCCAACAACCTATGCATCGCCCGCTACACTTCTTCACGGATTTGTGCTTCCTCTAGTGACCTTTGTGTCACCCTTTTCACTTCCTCTCGGATCCATGCCTCTTCAACAGACCTCTGAGTCATATAATGTAGCTACTCGCATGCTCTCTATTCCTCAAGGTACCTTTGCGCATCATGTAGAAACTACTTTTGATGGGAAGTGCCAAAATTAGGAAGGGGATAGGGTGCCTTCCTTATCTTACCGTCTAGTTGTTGACCCAAGACTTCACCATGCTTGAACTCTGCCCCAGTCTTCGCCCCTTCGTGGATTACTACCTAGACCTCTACTTATCTGTTCTTCTTCTTCTTTTTGCGCATCTCAGCATGTACCATGTTACAATTAGTCTTCTTTTCCTACCACTTCTTTAGTAAGTCAAAACAACCCTCGGTTACATGTTCAGGACTATAACAATGTGTGCAGAGTACACACGGCTTAGTGTAAAATCGTGAGACATGACCAATGTCACTGCAATTGAAACATGTGGGGGGTTTACCGCCTCATCCACCATATTCATAGTTGCGACCATGACCATATCCACATTTTGGTCCTCCTTTATGTCTTCCTTTGTTAGTTCCACCGCGTTCACCACCCTTTTTCTCCTCTTGTTCYCTGAAATCATYCTGTTGTTCCTGAGTCTGTACTAAGGCTTAAAGTACAGTGTCAAGGCATCCGAAAGTATGTGAAGGATGAATAYGAAGATATATGTTATCCTTCGGGGTAGGAAACTACTRAAGGTTTCTACGTTCTCGCTGTCTAGCTTCCAACTGCTCTTGAGCAGTTATATCACGCTCAATGGCTGCCCATGAAAGTTCTAATTCCTACCTGGTGTTAGCGGTTTTAAGGATTGTATCGAAAAGATTTAATGCGATATGATTTTGATTAGAAAGTATGGGTTGGATATTAGGCTGAGTAGCTGCCGGTACAGTCATTGAGGAACATTACCAGTCTGGAACAATTTAGGAAGAGATTTTAACACTGTTTCAATTTGGTTTCTTAAGTGGTATTTTTGTATGAAGAACAAAATAATAATGCAAACTGAAGGCCCTTTCTCGTAACTGTATTGCTTTTAGTAAAAGGTATGGGATGAGAGAAAAAACATTTAGCTGTAAGGTTGAGTCAAATAGAAACTCACACATATACAGAAGAAGAAAATAACATAGAAATAATTGACATTGTGTAACGAAGTATAAAATTTTGTAAATGCAAATTGGTCTTACACCCGCTGATAGCTGGTGCAGAGGAAAGACAAGATGCAATTACAGAAAGACGAAATTCCTTCACTATAGTAGTGGTCGTACTAAATTATAGTGATACACGTCAATTATGTAGAGAAAAATGAAAAGAAACAAAGAACATAACGAAACAAACTTGCAACACAGTCGTGACGGAATCAAGAATCTTCAAATTTTGTTGTATTAACTCCTCCAATGCAAAAAATACATTACAAAGTTTTCCAAAAAGTCCAACCCTTTGTCTCTTCTTTTTGTGATGTATTTATACAAAATTTGCCTCTTGGTTCAGAAGAGCGAAATCACTCCATCTGTCCAAGTGCCGGGTGTTTGTTTTTGCTTAGATTCAATGCATATAATACATTTGTACATAAAATGGAATACAAGCTGTAAGGTTCTGCTTGACAGTTGGGGGGAGCGAAATCACTCCATCTCACCTATTCTATCTTCAAGAATTGCCAGGTGCTTGTCCTCGCATGGATTCAGTGTACATGATACATTTGTCTACAAACTGGGTCACAAGCTGTGAAGGCTCGGCTTGACAACTGGCTTCGGAAAAATAGCACTCTCGGGCTAACTGTGGAAGTTTAGCATCTATTTGTACATCGATGAGATTAAGAGTGCCGAGTTGTGCACTAGGCTGAATCAAATGTGTGTCGATCTGAGCCGGGTCTACCCTGTCCATCCTAGAGATTTATGTCGAATTCCTCTCATTCTTCTCTTTCATGTCGAGAGAAATTCGATCTATATTCATATGTCTCAGAGCCTCTGTGTCTCCTCCAATCTCCATCCCTAACAGCTCACCATTTATGGCATTGCAGGGTTCTGCTAACGAATTTGTCACTTTTTGAGCCCGCTCTTTGCATAAAGTAATATCCTGCTCCCAATTCTTTAACAAGATATTACCCCTAGTTTGTTCGGCAATGGTGAGCCCGGGAGGCCCTGAAAACCTGTTGTTGGTAGCGATCACTGCTTCTTGGAAAGTGACCCGAGCAACTTCTGCATTTCTTTCTTGGTTAATCAGATTCTCAGAGATCTGATGTATTAACAAGCAGTCTTCTCGAATCTCTCCTACTTTGCTTAGCAGGCTCTGTTGAGTAGAGGAGATCCCGCTCCGAATATCGGTTGCTCGGGATTTAACGACCTCGATGTCAATTGCCTTGCTTTCTGCGACCTCCAACTGAGCCTGCAGCTGTGTGATCGTATCCCTCTGTTGGCCCGATTGTACCCAACCATCTCAGATCGTAGAGTTTGCTTGTTCCAGCTTGGTCTTGAGGACTTCAATTTCTTTCTTATCGGCCAATCGGGCCAGCTCCATTTCTCTGCTTGCTTGACTCTTAGCGCTTTCTGCTACCGAAGCCACTCTAGCCTCGAGAGTCTTGATCAGGTGGTTCTTTGCTTTGAGCTTCTTTTTTAACATTTCGACTGAGAATTGATTTGTCGTCGCGTACTCTCCTAGCATTTCTACAATTTCCGTGGCAAATTCATCTTTCCTTTTATTCATCTCATTGGTCATCACTTTGAATTTTTTAACAGTGGACCCTCCCTCTTGATAAAATTCTCGCTTCACTACAGCTTTCCTCTTTTTGTCAAAGAAGAATTCATTAGGGGGGAGTTCCTCTACCCTTATAGGTCTTAGTTCTTCACCAAATATCCATCCCTCACTAACGCCTCCCTGTGCCGATTGCAAGGGTGTGACAGAGGAGATGGGTTGCCTGATCTGCTTCGCAGCCTTCTCTGGTGTGCTGAGTGGACCTTGCTCTTTTGGGGGGTCAGGGGTCTTCGTCCCTGCCTCCGGATTCTGAGTTTCTGGTGGACCTGTGTCTTTTATTTCCTCCTCCGGACTATGCTCCTTGGGAGGGCCAGTAGTCTCTTCTCCTGTTTCAGGATTCCCCTCCCGCTCAAGACTCTTCTCCTTTTCTGGATTCTTCTTCGTTTCGGGATTCGTCTCCTACTCAGGATTCTTCTCCTGCTCCCCTTCTTGACGTTTTTCGGGGTTAGAGGTTTTTCCCTCATAACTTTCGACCTCTTTTCCTTTATCCTTGGAGAGTCCTAGACCCCCTAGCACCACGGGGAGACATTGTTTCCTATGCTCTTGAAATTTTAAAACTGAGGCCCTGTCTTCGAGTGCTAGGGATCTTATTCAAAATTGCACCTCCGAATAGGACCTCGCCCCTCAGAAAACATCATCCGAGGGTGAACATTCATGCTCGAACCTCTTTAATCCACAATTTCCCAAATGAGTCCTTACAATTCCCTGAGGATCATGCTTCTTGTATTCGATAGAGACTAAGCTCAAGTTTTCTATGGCTGCAGCTTCAGCCTTAGCATGTCCAAAATCTAATAAGGAATAGGAATTTAGCCGAATAGGGAAAAATGACCATACCTTTTTTGATGAAGATTTGAGCTATTTGCTCACTCCTCCGGTTACTGTTTGTCGAGCAATCTCGCGACAAGCTAGCTTGTCGGGGATGAATAGTGGTAGCGCTAGAGGAGGAACAACAACTCCAAATACTCTCAAATAGGAGAATTCCTCTTCCACGTACCAGTCCTCTATACGGCTCAGATTCTCAGGAATGTTATCTGAGATGCAGGGTGGGAAAAGACCAAAAATGGTGATGTGCAGGGGCACCATAACCCAGTTAAAAATCTCATAAATAAATTTGTTCGCGTTATTTTCCCATAGCTTATCGTGGTACTCATGAAAAGTCTTCTCTTGGGTTGGACTCCAAGCCCAATTCATAAAAGGAAAAGGCGTCATGGAGCATATCGCATCCATGATATACGCAGACATGAAGAATCCGGATGGTTTCTCGGCTACCTTCTGCTCCCGGTACTCGGTGACCCTGTTGAACAAACTATCGGAGAGCATTTTTTCCCAATTGAATGAGGAACCTTCTGCTACCTTAAAGATGAGAGGTACCCACTGGACGTAAAAATGTGCGGTATCCTCCCATCCAAAAAGCCGACAAGTCATCATCGCCACATACATATAGTTTGGCTCCAACGAAGAAATCGAATACATACCCTTGTCGTTCACTCTGAATGTCGAGGAACGAGACACCCAGTCTTTTATCAAGCCTGGCATGGTTTTGTCAAATTCTTCGCACTCCTTCTTTTTGAAGTCCGCCAGGAATTATTTGCCATATGTGTGTTCAGAGGTTGCTGGGAGCTTATACATAGACTGGATATGCTCGGGCCTAAAAGTCCCAATCATGGCCTGTCGGTCATTTACGATAGTTCTGGAAGGCAGGTCAACGTGATCCAATGCCCATCGGATCATGTCGTAGTATGGGAGCAACCGAGGTCTGGTTGCAACCAGGTGCATTCCCGATTGAACAATTGTCTTGTACTTAGTGTTCATGTCGTCCTTCACAATATCATAGTTATAGTCATCAGAGTCCGAACAGTTTACCAACTCGGATTGCAGGACATCTGAAATAGATGACCAGGTGGATACTGAGCCGCCCGTTCGAGGCGAAGTATCTGAGACGTTGTCCGGACCCTGTGCTGCAACTTCGACATTTGCTTTAGCTGCTCTCCTTGGCACCATAGCTGAAGCTTTCTTTTTTGCTCTTCTGCAGTAGACCTGTGTATACATGCAGAAATGAGTTTCCTCGGAGAAAGGTGAGCTCCGTGCTTTTATGAAAAATGTTAAAAAGGAGTGAAACTCTCCTATATATTTGAAAACCCTGTACCCTTTGAATAAGTCTGTCAAATCGCACATAAAACCAAATTAAATGCATAAATCCGATCTTATTTATTTGTGGATTTACCCTAAATCTTCATTAATGTCATCAATGTTCGGCGGCTTGACAGGCAATCGGGTCATGGAGAGTAAGTAAATCCCTCGTGAGGTGTGCCAACCTCGATGCGCGGGACGTATCTCACTTAATTTCATTTTTATAGAATTTCAAATCTTAAAGATTTGAATATTTTCTCGCCTTTCGCCACATCGCGAATTTCCCTTTAACATTTTGACTTTATAGCTCGCGAGACTGGGAGTGCCGATTTATCTTAATTAACAATAGTCGTGATTTGACGCATCCTTAATTATATAATTAACTTAATTTCCATATCGTGACTCAGGAATTCGAGGACAGGTTTTTGGGAAAAGGATATGTCGAGTCGCAATATCGCGATGTAGCGATAATTAAGGTTCGAATTAAGAGAAGGAAATCTTAGATTAGGCGACTAGTTAATCTTGCCATAATCATGTCGCAATTTCGTGAATCGGGGTTTTGGATATTTTAACTTTGTAAAAGAAAGTGTCGAGGCGCAAAATACCGACGATGTCTAATCAAGGGTTAAAGGTTTTACCATAGTTAATTCCTTGGGTGAAAAATTTGAGAAATGAGTTCGCAGTTTCGTGACTCGGGACTTCGCGAATTCAAACATTAAAGTGTCCGACTTGCGATATCTGACTTTCGATATTCCAAAATAAAACAAAAACAAACATACTTGCGAAAAATGGATCTTTTCTTTTGAAAGTGAAAAAGCATTGCTATTCAAGCGACAAGATTTCAGAGCTTCATAATTTCATAAGGAAAAGAAAAACAACTTTAGATCTCAAGCATGAAAAGTTTGAATATTGCGGGAGGTGAAAAACAAGGGTGGCTCCAACACATCCCAAGTGTTGTCTTGCATTACCTAAAAGGAGAAACAACTATTGACATTGTGGCCTATAGATTTTAAAAAATCAAAGAATGGGGTGTGAGTCATTTTCTAATATTTTTATAATGTGGGAGAGTGGGGTGGAACATGGTCCCAATGATTACAATTCTCACATCATTCTAACTATCCCAATGGAAACAGAGTTGTTGCGCTAGTTTCCACATAATTTCAAAGGACCGAACACTCGTCTCAATGATGCCCCTCTGAATGACAAGTAGTGCACCATACGTTCTCGTGCATGAATTTTTTCTTGGCCATATCTTGCAGCTATGTTGTTAGGTTATCTAGTTGTGATTGGACCTGCACCAACCCAACCTATGTCTCTATGCCTCCAGGTGTAGCCTCCAATCACATTACAATCTCGACTGCCTCAGCTTGAGTCATCACCTTTTGTTGGTTGAGCAGGACTCAGATATGGGGGAGAAACCCCACAATGAGACACTCTTTGTGTTGCACATCCTAGATCTAGAATGTTAGCCTATCCAACAAAACTTTGAACCATTGTTCATAATCCCATACGATTTCTCCTTCTTTTCGGTTGATTTCCTCGATTTCCATAATGCATTGGGACTCTGACTTAAGCTTTTGAAACAACCAAAGAATGTCTTGCTTGATTTCGATCAGGGGCCCCGCCTGTCCCGCTCGAACAATATCCTTATATATTATGTACTACGTCAGAGCCCTATGAACATAGTCTCAAGTTGCATGATCTTGTCTGCGTCGTATGTAATTATTTATACAGACCAGATTGCTTCATATGTGAACCAGTGTTGCTTTTCATCGTCCTTACCCGTTCCATGAAACACAGGAAAACTCAATGTACTATCTTGATTTTCCATCTTCAAACTGGAACTAGTTCCTCCTTTATGGCTGCTATGGGTTGGATCTTTCCACACTACTATTGTCTGGGGTAAAGTATTGCTGAATTCACCTTCTTATTCACTTGTTTTGTCACTTATTTCTTCTTCTTCTCTTTCCTCGACCCCATTCTCTTCATTAACTTTTGCGTTAATTTATTCTTGATTAAAAATGCACAAGGGGGATGGTACAAAGGGGGGGTAAGACCATATTATTATTAAAATTATCACGAGGTGACCCAAAGAGATATCTACTTGTAGTCGCTCAAGACCATCCAATACTATCAAAACATCTCCCCCACCACTAGGGGAGCCTCCATTTTCCTTCTCTTGTAGAACATCACCAATATGTGCCCTCTCTTCTTGACCTAATCATGCACCACAAACATGCGCTCTTTCCTCTGAGTCGATCACACTGCCACTATGCGTGCCATCTACTGATCTGATATTTGCACTACCACCTTGTGCATAATTTATCTTTCCAAGTGACACATGACTTCTCCATGCGTCATCCTCTCTCCTGCTTAGTGCACTGCCACTACGCCGAGAGCCAAATTATCTTCTGATTGGTTCCTCATGTTACTACATGAAAACGTCTCTTCTTGTTAGTGCGTAACTATGCGATACTTCCTCCTTCGATTTTATGAGCACCCCACAAATTTATGCCTGCACACCACACATGTGCCTTCTATTGTCTCTTAAGGTTGCGACATACCACAATAGCCAAAGGGTATGGGATTCGTCACCTAGGTCCTCACTACCACTATTGTCACTACTAGTATCTTCCACGCCAAGCCTCTTCATAGGAATGTCATCACCTATGCTCCACTCTATCACAACATCCTTTCCCACACCACTGCCTGGTGTTACACATGATTTTGGTCACTCTGGTGATGTCTTGACAATTGTGTATTCAAGCTCCCAACAAGAACTTTTTGTCTGAGAAAAGTGTCCCTTGTCTCCTTCCAAAAACATATTTTTAAAGTGAGTTCGTAGGCTGAATACGTCCTAGGGTGTGAGAATCCCTCATTCTCATAGGCCACCTACACTTAGGGTGCGAACTTCTCGCAATTTTCTCCATACTCAGGGTGCAAACCCATTTTTAAGCTTGGAAAGGAGAAGAGGTCTCGAGGGTTCTAGAAGGGAATCTTCTAGAAAATGAGTTGGCATTCATATAGTTGTCATTTTACTAACTTCTCAGATTTGATGGGATCATCCTCATCCATGTAACCATCTCTCATTCTCCTATATATTGAAAGGTTTTCTCATGGAAAAGGTTAAGAAAGATTGAATGAAGAATTGGTGAAAGAATTGTGTGAAGAACCCTGCTTGGACAAAGGCTTGAAGACTCTAGTTGGTCTATCAAGAGGAATGGGATCTTATTCATGTAAGTACAAAGAAAGTGTGTGTGTTGGAACCAAGGGTCATTGAAAGGAAGCTTGCGACATCAAGGCGATCAGGTTGTATCTTCTACTTTCAATTAATATGATACAATGACATGTGCCTTTCCCATAAAGTCACTCTTACTTTATTGTGTAATTCCTTGATCATATGCATAATTTGATGTTGAATACATTTTGCTATCTTCACTTTGGTTGGTTTGTTTTGTCTTGGACTTGAACTCACGAGAGAACCAGAGCGAAGCGGGAGCAACCGAGACCTAAGGAAGCGATATAAAGGTATGTCACTTATTCCTCCCTATTAGCAAATTCAATGATTACAACTTAGGGAAAGAGTCATATCCTGTCCTATTTTGTTTTAGATCCAGGTGGATCTAGGGAGATCTGTTATCATCCACACCTACCGATTAGTCTGATAACAAAATTGACAACTCATATCTCCGATCACATTCATGAATGGTGACGGAGATGACGTCTCATCAAACTCGAACTTTATGATCAGTTGCTGGAAGAGTGGTTCACAAAATCATTTGTGAATGACATCGGTCATGACATGTCCATGGGTGGAGTTGTCACAGAAGAACAGGCCAATAGTCGTGCTCAATACCTTAACATCGTTTACTCACAAACAGGTACTCTTTATGACTTACTCCTTGATGCACCCCGTCCTTCTACTTCTGCCACTTCAACTACCCCTGTTGCTTCTCATGCGGCCGACGGTGTGATTGGCACTTTCCATGCCCAACCGCAGTCCACCAAACCTCTAGCAAAAACCCCAAACCCATTTCTTCTAATGTTCAAAATGCTCCGTCTCCTACCCCTCCCACCGGTAAAACTTCTGAGGTAAATGCTGTTCAATCTACCCTCGCTGGTAAAAACAAATCCAAAAAGGGACAGGGTAAGAATAAGGAGGACAAAAATAATTTGCAAGAAGAGAGAACTAAAACACCACCTGTTGACGATAGGGATAAGTGAAAACCCCGATACCCTTGTCTTATCTGTGGTGGTGATCACTACACTAAAGATTGTCCACGACAAGTCGAGGTTACTAAGTTCCTTCAAGGGACCAAAAAACCACCCACTTCGGTCATATTTTCACAACCCTTGCCTTCTCAACAACAGGCCCAATTGGTCATTCATGACCAACCCTCCCCCTCCAATACATCCTATGTATTAATGTTCACATGAGATTCAAAGCAAAACAACATCATACTTACCACTCGAGCCAAAGATTATTCCTCCTCTAAAGAGAAGGTTGATGCTATACCTCCTTCATTGGTCCAACGATCTCCCACGACTCCACCTACCAACGGTCCTCTTCATCTCGAGTGACCGAGCCTCAACATAGTTCTTCACCCTCCTCCAAAGGGTGTCATTCAGAAATTGAATTTCAATCCTCATGCCCATGCTGCCCAAAACTACAATATTGTGGAAGATCTAGCCCAAGCACCATCCGCGATGTCAACCCTCGAAGTCCTTCAAAGTTGTTCTATACAACGGAAGGCACTGTTGAAATATATAAGTGGAATCGACCCTACGGATATGAATTTAATAATTTTTGACTTAGAAGATCACATTCCAAGGTTACCCCCTCAACTCGCATTCCAAATACAAGTTATTGTCTCCGACAAAAACATTTGTAGAACAGTTATTGACGAGGGTGCCTCGACATGTGTCATGTCTCTTACCTGCTGGAAAGCCATCGACTCTCCCCCTTTGACTGAATCCCAAAACACACTCAAATCATTTAATGGCTCTGGTTTTAAGCCCTACGGTGTCCTCCCTTCATTGCCAATTATGTTAGAAGACAAAATGGTCCAATTTGAACTAGAATTCTTTGACGCTCCTCTTGATTACAACCTTCTACTTGATCGTAGCTGGATCGATTCCATGCGTGCAGTTGTGTCGACTCTTTTTCATGTCATGCGTTTCCCTCATCAAGGAAAGTTCATTACCGTCAACCAATTATCCTTCTTTAACTCGGATGCAGGTACCGACAACATACCATTTATTTCCAAACCCCCCCCCCCCGATACCAAAACGTCGGTGTGGGCCTTCTTAAAGACCCCTCGTTAATGCGTACCTTCCCCGTCCCACCACCTTATGTTGCACATCCTTCTGTCGCTTCGATCAACATGATCTCCACCTCGATTCACAGAACCCCTGTGTCTCACGACCCCTGGATAGTACCCAACCCTGACAATCATCTTCATTACGGCGACGAAATGCCTTTGAGTCTGGTCGAATCCGCCTATCAGGCCATTCAATCGACAACCCCTTCTACACCCTCTCTTGGTGATTTATCTCTATATCCTTTCCGTGTCATCTTTCCCATGGACGAGATGATTATGTCTATTATGGAAGACACCCCCTAGGATAATGGACATCATCGTTCCATCCTCTTCCTCGAACAACACACCATTGAGAGATACCAACGGATCTCGACCCCATCGACCGTTGTCGTCATTTCCGTCATTCTCAAGTCTACACATGATGTGTTTTCCAAAGGGAAATTAAGCAATATCTCACCCACCATTCTCCTCGACATATCCATCAAACCTGGAATTGTCGAAAATGTGCATATCGGAGCTTCGTGTTCCCCTGACAAAATCGTCACCTACAAGTCACTTTTCAAAGAATTTTGTGACATCTTCACTTGGAGCTATGAAGAAATGCTGGGTATTGACCCCGACATTGTGATACATGAGATCAAGACATACCTAGACACTAAACCCGTCTGACAACGCCTTCATCCAGTCCACCCACGTAAAGCGGCCACTATCAAACTTGAAGTCAAGAAACTTCTCAAAGCCATCTTTACTTACCTGGTGGCTCTCACTGACTGGGTTTCCAATCGAGTTGACGTGTGAGAATGTGTTGCATAGGGTTGCAGTTAGAAATTACCGTAGTCTTGCGAGAGAGGATATAGCGTCGGAAACATTGAACTACTTGGACGGTTGCCAAGGCTAGTTTTTCGACATGTAAATACTTGGTTTCGGTAGGTGTGAGACTTCGAATCAAGTAATATATGACATGTTCATCATGAGAATCATCCTCCTGGATGAGAACCATAGAGATGGTGTAATCCGAGGCTGCGAGGTAGAGGAAATAATTGCGGCTGTAATCTAGTGGGAAGAGAAGCGGAGTACGCATTAGGGACAGTTTCAAAGATTCAAAATCTTTGTTGGTGATGGTATCCCATAAAAAATCTAACCCCTTTTTGAGTATTCGTGTAAATCCAAGAGTTAGCTCGGCATAGTTTGGGATGAAATGACGAAGAAAGTTTGTGTTCCCTTTCAAACTTTGTAACTGGCGAAGCGAAGAAGGAGGAGGGAGATTAAGAATCACCTTGACCTTCAAAGGATCTACCCTGATCCCTTGATGTGAAACAATAAAGCCTAGAAGTCAATCAGATTCTATGCAGAAAACACATTTGTGAGGATTCAAGTGTATATGGTAAAACCGACATCGGAGGAAAATGGCTCGGAGGTGTATTGGATGATCGACATGGCGCGTGGAATGATTGGGTAAGTCATCGAGATATGGTTGCATGATGTTCTTGATATCATGGAAGGCATAAGACATAGCGCGCTGAAAAGTTGTGCCGACATTTTTTAGACTGAAAGGAAGTTTTCGATAGGCAAAAGTGCCCCAAGGACAAATAAAAGTGTTTTCCGAGTTGACATGTGACTTTCCCTACTCTGAGAATGAAAACTCGACACCCTATTACCCACAAGCCAACGACCAAGTTGAAGTAATAAACAAGGTCCTCATTACCATGCTTCGACGAATGATAGGGATTCACAAGACGAGTTGGCACATGATGTTGTTTTCACAATTATGGGCTTACTAAACATCTATTAAATCTACTACCAGATTTACACCATTCCAGTTAGTTTATGGCCTAGAAGCCATCCTACCGATTGAATGTGAAATACCCTCCTTAAAACTAGCTGTCGAACTCCTCCCAAACAATTTTTCCGAAGAAGAATGTCTATTGTATCTCATGCGATTAGACGAAACTTGTCACGACAATACCCTAGTCATTGAAGCCCAGAAGAAACGTGTTAAGGCCCAAAATGACAAACATGTCAAGCCTCGCGTTTTTTCCGAAGGCGATCTGGTTCTCCTCTACGAACAAGATCGGGATATGCTGGGAGATGGAAAATTTGAAGCCATGTGGCAAGATCCATATATCGTGAAATGAGTTTTGGAGAAAGGAGCTTATGAGTTAGTAGATTACGACGGTATCCCTTTGAGTGAACCCAGAAATGAGTTGTACTTAAAGAAGTACTATGCCTAATATTACCAGTGCATGAGTACTTGTATTTTATTGTATCATACTTCTTGTGTGTTAATATAGTATGATTTTTTGTTATTTGGTCTCTACCCTTATGTTATGTTGTGTTTGGTTTCCAGATGTCGGAGTCTTCACTACCCCACATTGGCTTCGCTGATGGCGCTAGCCGTAGTACTCAGAACCTTGCTTCTGCTGCTTGGGCAATTTACGCCCCTACAAATGAACTTATCACTTTACGAGGTGTGTGTCTCAACCGTGCGACCAACAACATTGTAGAGTATAGCGTCGTTATCGAATTGTTGATTGATGCTATTTCACTCAGTATCCATCACTTGGTTGTACGACTCGATTCACAGCTAGTAGTACTACAGTTAAGTAATGTCTATACTATTCGAAGTCCTACTTTATTGCAGGTATATTTACGAATACGCCTCTTGGAATGTTATTTTGATTATATTGAGTATCAGCATATTCCTAGATGTCTAAATACATTAACTGATGCATTAGCTAACTATGTATTAGACAGACATTTGGGCCATTTATAAACCAATCACATCACATGTATCACACACCACAATATAAGCCGGTAGAAGCCGTACATATGTATATAACGATCAAAAGTTTTTACAAATTTGTTTTGTCTAAAGACAAAAATTTCAAAAAGCTCACAACTTCTACAAAGTAGCATCATGGGTGACGCTCACGATAACACATGACTACCCGGGCCACTCTACGAAGAAGTCAGCTAATAGACTCTGACACGCCCATGGTATGGCACTGATAACGCCGAGGGATCTCCCCGATAGTCATGTCTGGAATGTCAGCATTCAATCCCGCCAATTTTTTCTCCATTGCTTCATAATATTAGGCATCCCATCATGCTATTGGAGCCACCTCTCCTTGCCATTGAATAATAAAGGTACCCGGAGGTCGATAAGGCCCTTCGTTTATGTCATCAAAAAGAGTTTTTGTAATTAGTCCTTGGACAAACATAAAAACATTGCATATGATAAAATTCACAAAAACATTTAAAAAAGTGAAAATGTGTATACGTATTACCTAACTCTCCCCACTGAGCATCCTCAGGTAGGGACAAATCTGGATCCCCTCAAAAATCCAACCCAACATAGGCATAATCATCAACCATCAACATTTGCGGCCACAACCAGTCAAAGAATGAATCATTATATTTGATGATTGGCCCAGCTACATGTCGGGCCATGAGGTTGCACCACCTCAACATTCTCAGATCCTGTGGAGCCGGTAAAACCCCACTCACCCTGCAACCACAGTAGTGGAACTCTCTCTAGAAAGAAGGATACCAAAAGTGACCCGTACCCAAATTGTTTCAAATCGCCCTTTCTGCATTTCGTTAGTTGTCTGTTTATGCTGCAAAGGACTTCATTCGACCAGTTAAAGACCAGAGGCTCTGTACACTCTATGGCATACTGAAAATAGCTCTGGACAACCATGTGTGGAGAAGCACTCCCAGCCATATGAGCAATAGTGAACAAGATGGTTCGAAGGGTCAAATCCTGGACCCCCCAAATGGCCACCTTTCCTTTGCTTCTTTCTGCCTCTGGAACATAGTACTGACGACAATACTCACTCATAGGGAGTTCTCCACCTCGACTACTGGTCAAAATAGCATGGTACCCATGCTGTGACAGTCCTGTTAGGATGTAGACATCCTCGATATCCAAGGACAATGTGTGGACTCCCATGTGAAATACTTGTTGGTCGACATCCCACATATGAATGAGGTACTCTAACAACCTGACTTGGGCCCTCATGCTTGGGATCTAGAAAAATTTCAAGAGATCACAGTCTAGGAGAGCGATGACGGTGCCTGGGTCATTCCCGACGATAACATCATCTTCTTCATGCTCTCTTTCTCTCCACTCCAACATCGTGATGGTTAAATCCCTCCACAAGAAGCATAAGAGAAAGGTCAGCCTCTTTTTTTAACCCTTGGCATTTTTTTTATTAAGCAAAAACCAAATCAAAATTTCATTTTTCGGCCCCCGCAGGTGCCCCTTTGGCACAGTGTGGGATTCTCGCAGGTCCCGTATAGCTGGCCTGCGGGAATGCTAGGGCACAAGTTTTGGCCCTAAAACAATCTTAAAACCTTGAAATTTTCCAATGAAAACAAAAAACTGAACCATGAAAAGGTAGAAGATCAAGATCTTACCTCGTTGATGGAGACGGTTCGCCAAATGGTTGCCTGTGCCTCCCGCGATTGAGAAATGAAATTTGAGGTAAAAAGAGTTATTTTGGGCAAAGTTCTTAGAAAAATCACAATGAATATGGTAAAAGTGCTTTTACCCACATTTATTTACTTTTTACCATTTTTGTTGATTTTTTATGTTGTTTTATTCATCAAACCTAATGCCTAATGGTCTTATGAGTGTGACTTTCTATAGATATGACGACTTTGAAGTCCATATGAAGGGGTATGAATGTTTTTTCTTTTTCGTCCCATATATGATTGCTTTTTATAGTTTTTAGAAAAACTTCGAGCTAAGTCTTTGTTCGTTCTCGCGCTCGAAAATACATGAGAACGTAACCGAGTATACTTTTCTCGTCTTTTTCGTACTTGTCGTGGTAACACAAAAATGACGAACACAAAGGAGTATCCTTTAAGCTCTTTTCACACTCCATAAAAATGAAAATATTGTCGAGCGACCTTGTTCTGTTCACGCTCGTAAAAGTATCTGAACAAAATGTTCAATGGGAGATAATTTATCTCTTTTTTAGTCTCATCAGACTACTTTACGAAAAAGGAATTGAGAGAGTTCTCTTTTAAGTGTTTTTCAAGACTCTATAATCATGAAAAACCTTCGAGTTTTCTATCTTTGGACTCGTTAAAAAAACATCAAAAGACCTGTAATGGGACCAGACCACTCCTTCCTAGGGTTCGTTAAACATACTCCGAGGGACTCGTTTGAAGGATGAGCTTACATTAACAAGCATATGTTATCCTCCTCAAGCTTGCGTAAAAATTAAGAGGTACTCGCCAGAAATGGTGGGGGAAAATTTGGGAAAGGGATGTGTTTTTGTATTCATATTTTTTGGCAGTAAGTGTCGCTCTTGAACATGACACCCCCTATTCATTATTTGAAGCCAGTTTTGGAAATCCATTTGTCTCTCATTCGACTTACTGCAAGGTCATATCCTGAGTTGTCTTTGAGTCAGTGCTACCAAATCCTTGGTCGTGTCGTTCATATGTTCAAGAGAAGTTCATCCAAAACCTCTATTGAGTCGGCCATCTGCAGTTGTCCATTCTTACCAAGTCGGCCTTCCCTGTGTGCATTTCCATCTATATTCATACTCTATTTCACCTTCAAAATCTGTTACTTATTTCATGTCATTGATGGGGGATACATCAAGGCCCTCTTGTGAAAAGTCTTTTTCCGTCGACTCCAACTCATTATCCATAAACAAGACTTAGAAATTATTTGGTACCTTGGGACTTTCATGCCTCAATGGCAGGTTTCCTCGCTTTCGACAATGGGTTTTCATCATTGACCCCTGATTGAGAGATTTCGTTGAATGTTTGACCTTAGTTCATTTATTCACATTCATTGGATTGTACTAGTGTTCCTTGGGATTCATTGACATTAATGGTGATTTCCCTCACACTTGTTAATGGTTTCATCAATGGCTGGTAATCAAGTGGTTTCTACCATGTTCGACTTCAGCACATGTGATCACATGGCTAGATTCATACTTTCAAGTGATGAGATTGAAGACCCTAGGTCTCATCTTTGTGATCTGGGCTGCGATGGAATATGTATGATTTGCTGACACATAGATCCACTTTGTATGTCACGTGGCTATGTCATCTTAATTTGAGTCTTCTTACATAGATCCACAGTGTATTCCTGGTGGCTATGCAGTATATTTGATGGCATGGATCCATGGTGTATGATTGGTGGCCATGACCTACGTTCATGATGTCATTCGTATGTGATCTGAGTATGGGAATGCCTACCTCAGAACTGGTATTATATTCTGCAGATGCTTGGTTGTTTGCAGGTTTTTGGTTAAGTGCACTCTTGGTTTCTGACACACACACACACAGTTTACAAAGTATTTCGGCTGTCACAGATTCCAACCTCATACTTTGGGGGGCATTCTATTACACATGATTTTGGTCACTCTAGTGATGTCTTGACAATTGTGTATTCAAGCTCCCAACAAGGACTTTTTGCCTGAGAAAAGTGGCCCTTGTCTCCTTCCAAAAACATATTTTTAAAGTGATTTCGTAGGCTGAATATGGCCTAGGGTGAGAGAATCCCTCATTCTCGCAGGACACCTACACTTAGGGTGCAAACTTCTCATAGTTTTCTCCATACTCAGGGTGCGAACCTGTTTTTAAGCTTGGAAAGGAGAAGAGGTCTCGAGGGTTCTAGAAGGGAATCTTCTAGAAAATGAGTTGGAATTCGTATGGTTGTCATTTTACTAACTTTTCAGATTTGATGGGATCATCCTCATCCATGTAACCATCTCTCATTATCCTATATATTGAAAAGGGTTTCTCATGGAAAAGGTTAAGCAATATTGAATGAAGAATTGGTGAAAGAATTGTGTGAAGAACCCTGCTTGGACAGAGGCTTGAAGACTCTAGTTGGTCTATCAAGAGGAATTGGATCATATTCATGCAAGTACAGAGCAAGTGTGTGTGTGTTGGAACCAAGGGTCATTGAAAGGAATCTTGCGACATCAAGGCGATCAGGTTGTATCTTCTACTTTCAATTAATATGATACAACGACATGTCCCTTTCTCATAAAGTCACTCTTACTTTATTGTGTAATTCCTTGATCATATGCATAAGTTGACGTTGAATACATTTTTCTATCTTCACTTTGGTTGGTTTGTGTTGTCTTGGACTTGACCTCA